>JANAVB010023800.1:42953125-43075625 GCA_029216955.1 Iris pallida | reverse complement strand
AAAGTATCATAGAATGTACTCGCCTGTAATATGATGGATAGATCGACTGAGTCCAAAAAAAGTACCTCGAGGACCTATAGATGGAATATTGTATCAATATAATGGTTTGGAAGTGAAATTAAGTCATATTGAGTCAAACTAGGTCAAGACACGTCAAACTAAGTCAATCTAGGTCAAACAAGATCAAACTAGATTGTACAGGATCAATCCAAGTCATATAGGCCTAACCAGGTCAAACTGGGTCAATGCAAGTCAAACAAAATTAAACTAGGTCGATTTAAGTCAACAGTTGACTTACATTTGACTTTTGGTCAACTGGTCAACTCTGGTCAACCCTAGGTCAACTCTAGGTCAACTTTAGGTCAAACTTGACTAACGTTGACTAATAGTTGACTTTGGGTCAACTGGTCAAGTTCGGTCAAGTTTGGTCAAGTTCTAGCCAATTTTAGGCTTCGCTTGACTTTTGGTCAAAATAGTCAACTGTGGTCAACCAAGATCGAAACTAGTCCAAGTCCACTATTTCTAACCATTACCAACCATAATATCCTAATTTTAGCTATATCTTAAAATATTAAACTCATATGTTGAGAAATGGGTATTATCCCTACTCATCCCATTTACCTTTCTACTCTAATACTAAGGCCAAGTAGCTTTACCTTAGAAGTTTCACTCCCGGCTTCCTAGGGTAGTAGGATACTAGCCTACACTATCATTACCTACCAAACTTCCTAGGTAAAGTGGACATACAATTCATCTTACGGTCCATGTTGATGATTTACCCATTATCTTGAGTATCGCAAGATACTCAATGATATCGTGTGATACCATCCTCCTAAACCCACACAAAACTCCGATTTTAACTTAGGAGCCTACCCACAAAATCTAATTCACATATCTAAGTCTCATCTCAAATTTGGATGCGTTCCGACACTCCTAACTCAAAATTGCCCTCTCACTCACTATCCTACTAATTTCCAATTCACCCACTCACTCAACATCTCACTCTACATATCACTCACATAGGACTAGTTGGGGGGGGGGGGGGGTTATTTAGGGGGATATATATGGGTGTAAATATAGGTTTATATATGGGGTATATATAGCTACTTATAGGGGGTTTATGGGGGTTGAAGGGGGTAAATGGGAGGCCTAATAGCTGATGTTGCTGCCAATTGCTACTGCTGCTACTGCTATTTATGCTGCTACTGCTGCTGCTATTTATGTTGTTTTTTTTTTTGGGAGGGGGGCAGCAGCTCCAATTCCCCCCCCCCCCCCCCCCAGCTGTTGTTGTGATTCTTCTTTCTTTCGTTCTATTCCCTCTCTTCTCACCCTCTAATTCCTTAATATCTTCCTCTCATTCTCTCTAAATCTCTCCTCACACATATACATATCTATACATATATATAGACACACACTCATATCTATATACATATAAATATAGACACACACATACACATCTACATATATATATATATATATATATATATATATATATATATATATAGATAGATACACACACTCACACATACATATCTACATACACACATATATATATAGACACACACATACATATCTATATATATATATAGACATACACACATATGGATATCTATATATATGGACACACACACACACACACACACTCACACACATGGACACACATATTTATGGACACACACACACACACACACACACACACACACACACATATATATATATATATATATATATATATATATATATATATATATATATATATATATATATATGTATAGAAAAAAAATATATATATATATGATGTATAAAAAAAAAAAAAATATATATATATATATATATATATATATATATATATATATATATATATATATATGTATAGAAAAAAAAAAAATATATATATATATATATATATATATATATATATATATATATATATATATATATATATATATATATATATATATATATATATATATGGTCACACACACATATATTTTTATATATATATATGGTCACACACACACATATATATATATGGACACACACACATAAATATATATATATATATATATATATATATATATATATATATATATATATATATATATATATATATATATATATATATATATATTATATATATATATATATATATATAGACACACAAACACAAGGACACAAACACTAATCCTAGTCCTCCTAGGAGTCTCCCATAGGCCTCTAATCTCTACATAAAGGGACACAATCCATGGGTAATTCCTATGGGTTCCAAAACCAAGTAAAATTCATGGGAAATAGATTTAGAGAATAGGTAATTACCAATTAGGAGTGAATCCTAATGAAACTCTCTCCGATACGAAGATTCTTGAAGAATGGACACTTTCACCTTGCACTTTTCTCCCAAACTTTGGTAGCTCCCTCCCTTGATGATATAGAGAGGATCTATGGAAGAAATTTGGGGGGACATGAAAGATTAAGAGATAAAATCACAACTTTAGGTCTAGGTTTTTGGGGAAAACACAAAGGGGGAAGAACTTCAGAGTGGAAAATGAAGTGAATGAAGAGGGAGGGTCCTCCATAGGTGGTCATCCATGTAGGGGGGGCTTGGGGCATTTGGCAAATGTCCAAAATGCCCTCCAAGCCTCCTCTAGGTCAAAATTGACTTGAACAATTTTTCGGGGTCGGAAAAACCAAGTTAAAATCTGTAAATTGACCGATTAAGTCACGAAAAAATTTTCTAAAGGTACCAGACTAATTTGTAGAATTTTATGGGCCATGTCTAACTTAAGTTTGGGTCCCGATCAGAGTCTAAGCTACCCCGGGTCTCCGATACAAGTCGGAATGAGCTGAAATTCGAACCCGACTCTAAAAATCCCCAAATAACAATAAAATTAAATAAAAATTTCTAAAATTCCCAAAAATGCAAAAATGACCATTTTACCCCTATTTGTGAAAAGTGGGAGTGACAAGTCTACCCACCTTAAAAAAATTTCGTCCTCGAAATTGAATGAGAAACTAACACAGCAACATGAATAGAACAAGGAAAGAAAATAAAAGGTTTTACCTCAAGGCTCGAAGAGATATGGGAATTGCTCCCGCATGTCGTCCTCTCTCTCCCAGGTAGACTCACCTGGAGAGTGGTGCCTCCATGCAGCGCGAACCAAAGGAATGACCTGGTTCCGGAGCACCTTCTCTCTTCGGTCCAAGATCTCAACCGGCTTCTCTGGATAGCTGAGAGTCGGTCCCACTTCGATCTCAGAGTGGTCCAAGATGTGACTGGGATCTGCCACGTACCGTCTCAGTTACGACACGTGGAATACGTTGTGCACTCCCTCTAGTACGGGCGGTAACTCCAGTCGGTAAGCTACTGCACCGATCCTGCCCAAGATACGGAAAGGTCCGATGTATCGTGGACTAAGCTTCCCGCCTCCACCAAAACAAATCGTGCCACGCGTCGAAAAAATCTGCAGAAACACAAGATCACCAACCTATAACAAAAACACAAGACTTAAAGCTTGATCTAAAACAATCACAATCAGACTCAAATACTAGAAAAATCAAAACTATACCTCAAACTCTAATGGCCTCCGGTGGCTATCGGTCCAATACCGCTGCCTGTCCTGCGCCACCCGAAGTCTATCTCTGATAACCCTGACCTTCTCTGTAGCATCTACTACCATCTCATGGCCAAGCAAAACCCTCTCGTCGACATCATCCCAAGATAAGGGAGTACGGCACCTCCGTCCGTATAGAACCTCAAAAGGTGACATCTCTATACTGGCTTGGTAGCTGTTGTTGTAAGTAAACTCTACCAAGTCAAGGTGGTCCTCCCAAGATCCCCCGAAGTCCAAGATACAGGTACAAAGCATATCCTCGAGGGTCTGAATCGTCCTCTCTGACTGCCCGTCTGTCTGGGGGTGGTATGCGGTACTGAACTTGAGCGATGTGCCCAAGCTAAGCTACAAACTCCTCCAGAAGTAGGAAGTGAATCGGCTGTCCCAATCCAAAACTATGCTCACTGGAATCCCGTACAATCGGACTATCTGCCGCACGTACATCTCGGCCAGCCTCTCCGTAGACAAACCCACCTTGAAAGGCAAAAAGTGGGCCGATTTGGTCAATCGATCAACAATGACCCAAATCGCATCCTTCCCTCCTGGACAACGCGGAAGTCCAGACACAATGTCCATAGTGATATGCTCCCACTTCCACTCTGGAATGGGTAGTGGCTGGAGCAATCCACCTGATCTCTGCCTCCCGACTTTCACCTGCTGGCACACCAAGCATCTAGAAACGAACTGAGCCACCTCGTGTTTCATGCCATACCACCAAACATGCTGTCTCAAGTCTCTATACATCTTGTTGGCTCCACGATGTATAGAGTACTGAAAACGATGCGCCTTCTGAAGAACCTCCTTCCGAAGTCCTGCACTCGGCACGCATAATCTGGTACCATGCCTCAACGACTCATCTCCCGCTATAGAGAACTCATCTAACAGTCCTGCCCGGACCTGCTCCCTGATGACTCTCAGAGCCTCATCCTCAAACTGAGCTGCTCTGACTCTGTCCATCAGCTCTGACTGCACCTGAAGATCCCACATCTGCTCCTCAAACCCAGGAACAATCACCTCTATGCCCAAGCTCTCCAGATCTGCCAGAAGGTGACGATCCATCGTCAAACACATGGCCACGGGATACCTGCTCAAAGCATCCGCAACCACGTTGGCCTTCCCCGGATGGTACTATAAGGATATATCAAAATCCTTCATCAGCTCTAACCATCGCCTCTGCCTCATATTCAGCTTCTTCTGGGTAAACACGTACTTCAAGCTCTTGTGGTCAGTGAAAATCTCCACACGCTCTCCGTACAAATAGTGTTTCTACAGCTTCAAGGCAAATATGACCGCAGCCAACTCCAAATCATGTGTCGGATAGTTCTTCTTATGTGGCCGTAACTGCCTAGATGCATAAGTAATTACCTTCCCATGCTGCTGAAGAACGCAACCCAGACCCTTCCCCAAAGCATCACTGTAGATCGTGAATCCTCCAGACCCAGATGGCAACGTCAAAATAGGAGTCGATGTCAACCTCTTCTTCAGCTCCTCGAAAGCAGCCTGACACTTATCAGTCCAGACGAACTCCACGTCCTTCCTGGTGAGTCTAGTCATCGGCTCTGCTATTTGAGAGAAGTCCTGCACGAACATCCTATAGTAGCCTGCCAAACCCAGAAAGCTCCGAATCTCGGCAACTGAACTGGGTATCGATCAAGACTCCACCGCCGTAATCTTCCTCTGATCCACTGAAATCCTATCACCGGATACAACGTGGCCCAGGAACTCCACTCGGTCCAAGAAGAACTCGTACTTCGACAGCTTCCCATACAGCTACTCCCTCCTCAGAGTCTCCAGCACAACCCGCAGATGCTCCTCGTGCTCCTCAGGCGTCTTCGAATAGATGAGAATGTCATCAATGAAGACCACCACGAACTTGTCAAGGTATGGATGGAATACATTATTTATCAAGTTCATGAATACCGCCGGGGCGTTAGTCAACCCAAACAGCATGACGGTAAACTCATACTGGCCATAACGGGTACGAAAAGCAGTCTTCGAAATGTTATCCCACTTCACCTTCAGCTGATGGTACCTAGATCGCAAGTCTATCTTCGAGAACACCCTTGTACCGCTCAACTGATCAAACAAGTCATCAATCCTGGACAAAGGATATATGTTCTTGATAGTGAGGTTGTTGAGCGCTCGGTAGTCGACACACATCCGTATCGTACCATCCTTCTTTGGGACAAACAGGACTGGCGCGCCCCAAGGCGAAGAACTGGATCTGATAAAGCTCTTGTCCTGCAGCTCGTCGACTTGCTTCTTCAGCTCCGCCAACTCGCTGTTGTTGACCCGATAGACATGCTGAGAAATAGGCTCAGCGCCCGGCATCAAGTCTATCGTGAAATCAACATCTCTATCCGGCGGCATCCCCGGCAATTTCTCGGGAAAGACATCCAAAAAATCAGTAATAAATGGATATGGCAACTCCTGTCCCGCCAATAAGGCTCCACAGAATCTATCTCCCGGCTCTGCTGCTCCTCTGACAAACTGAAACTCTGGCTCTCCGGGCGGACTAAACAACACTCTACCTGCTCTACAATCTATGCTAGCATGGTGCCTGTTCAACAAGTCCATCCCGAGTACTACATCGTAGCTCGAAAGTGGCATTACGAGCAAGCATGCGCTCAAATCTTGACCTTCCAGAGTAACTCTCTGCCCCTTGTAAATATTATTAACCAGGATAATACCTCCCCCGGTCATAATCTTGCAAGTCCTACCCAGATATTCAGCAATAATGTTGTGTCTAAGTGCAAAAAAAATTGACATAAAACTGTGAGTAGCACCTGAATCAAACAATGCTAAGACAGGAAAAGAATCAAGAAGAATCGAACCTGCAACAACATCTACGACTGGCTCGATCTCCTCGGTTGTAAAAGCAAAAGACCTGCCCTGAACACCCCGCGGCTGGTGGTACTGTGCAAACCGCTGCTGCTGGATCGGATGTGGACCCCTCGGCTGCACTACAAGTACTCTCGTCGGTGCCCCCTGAGCTGCCACCGCTCCACGGACCACCCTACGATGGCTCGTAGGACAATCTCTCAACTGATGTCCGGCCTTCCCGCAATAGAGGCACACGCCCAGCCTCTTCCGGCAGACCTCCCAGATGTGACCAGGCTTCTTACAGAAGTTGTAAGGAGCCCCATGCTGTGCCTGCCTCTGCTGAGTGTGCTGTACCTGCTGAACCGGTGCTCTGGCCTGAACCTGTGGCTGGTGATGCTGGAAAGAACGATGCTGAAGCTGAGGGCGTTTAGCAGCCCCCGCGCTGCTAGTAGCCCCTGAGAAAATATTACGATCCCTCTTGGGCTTCAAGTCCCACTCCCGTTCTACCTTGCGGGCCTCCGCATAGATCTGGGTATAAGTCTCATAAAAGGAGGGAATGAGGATCTTGATATCCCAGGTCAGCCCCTCCCTAAAACAGCTCGCCCTGATCTCCGGATCACGAACCATGTACTCCACGTATCGGCTCAGACGGTCGAACTCTGTGGCGTACTCCTCCACAGATAAACTGCCCTGCTACAGATCCTGGAACTGCCTCACCCGGTCGATCTTGTCTGAAGGGAAAAAGAACTTCTCCTTGAAGAGAAGCTTGAACTCTGCCCAAGTATGGCCCTCTCCAGCTAGGGTTGGCTCATTCCTGAACCAGGTGCGTGCAATGTCTAGCAACTGCAAACCTATCGCCTCGACCTTCAGGTCGTCTGCGAGACGGGAGGCCCTCATCTGCCGCTCGATATCCTCAAGCCAATCATCTGCATAGACCACACCCTCGGTCCCGCTAAAGTCATGGCGCCCGAGCTTCTTGAAGTCCTAGATATCTCCGTACCTCGTACGCGTCCCATAATATGGAGCCCTCTGCTCCACGGCTGCAAGGGCCAACTGATGGGCATCCTTCATGCCCTGACGTATCGCGTCTGTCTGCCTCTGCTGAGCCTCAGCCTGGGCTCTCTGAGTCTTTAGCATCTGCTGAAGGAAAGTAAACATTTGTCCCACGTCTGTAGGCAGAGGAGGTGGAGGTGGAAGTACGTCTGCAACTGGCGGAGGAATCCGCTGTACAGGAGGAGGAAGAGCGCCCATATCAACCACTGGTACTACGGCCGAAATAGTCGTAGCAACCCCGGGGTCAGCCCTCGAAACTGGCGGAGGAGCGTCCCCAAGAGCTGCTGCCGACACCCCGACTGCTACAGGAGTGTCTGGATCAGGTCCACGAGTCATGGCAGACCTCTCCGTGTCCGCGAACTCAGGATGCTGGGACCTGGTCTACACCATCCTGAAGATAGAATAAAAGAAGGAAATCAATATGGCACATGAAATATTATATCAAGGAGAACAATTAGAATGCAAAAATCAATATCAAAAGGACAGTTAAAAGATCAGCATGTGGAAGTTTTCCTATTTTGTGATTGGGTAACTTAGCCTATAGCCTATCCTAGATACGTACCGCAGGCTCGTAACAGCACTCTAAGTCGAGCGCCACTACGACATCGCACTAATTACGACTTTCGACCTGCATGGACCACCACTAAAAACGTGTTACGACCCGCACCCTAAATAGGGGCACAAGTACGTGACAATGCCCAGCCTACACCGTAAAAACGGCGTAGAACGCTGTAGATCTACTAGCCAACAAATAGTATATAATAACCTGTCATCTCCGCACGGAGGAATATAATATGAAATACTGATAAACTCAATCACAATCTAGAAGGAAGAATCATGGCACGAAAAACCAGATAGATATAAACCACAAGTGCAATATCCAGCTCAACAACGAGAGAGAGACACAAAGTAATATAGTTATACAATCCCAAATATAATATCATAACATAAGTAGCAAGCTAGAGACAAGGTCCAGTCCAAAATATCTACTCTAACTAAACTAAGCTAGAGGCTCGTCGGGCGGAGCTAAGCCCTGCTAAACCAAGGTCTCCAAGTCTAAGCCCACTACGTCATATGGACCGTAGTAGGTACAGTAATTCTCCTCATCAGCAACTATAATATTTTGTCAACATATCCAGTCAGGACGGAACGAGTACAATCAACTAACAATAGTTCACAAGATATGACAAAAGCTATCAGACTGTAAATAGAGAGTATATACAAAAAATTATGGAATGTACATATGAGTATCATGGCAAGGTAAGTTGTAAATCTAGAGCTAGAACAAGGCAAGTAAAAATGATCATGGCATGTACAAGAATCAAGAATCATCTATCTAGGTGTGTGAGTACTAGCTACAACATGTGGCCGGCTTGGGTCTGCACAAGGTCATGATCTAGCCAATCATATGTGTGGTGTATGATTGGCATTCACAAGGTTCACAAGATATACAAGGCGGGTATTGACCACACATCTACACTAGTACTCCCCGTCCCCGACTGGTAGAGTGGATCCAAGCAAGACACGTTACGACACGGAATTCTACGAGAAGGGAGCAAGTCTCCTCGAGAATCGGTGTCCATATACTGCACAAGAACTATAAGAGGTCTTGTACAAAATATACCAAGATAACAAGGAATAACATCTTATGTCGGGATCCATGAATACCAATCCGTGTGACCAATGTGTCGAGAACAAGCATATCTACACTAATTACATAAATTATAACAATCATCGTAAATTGGAAAAGTATCAGAGAATATACTCGCCTGTAATGTGATGCATAGATCGACTGAGTCCAAGAACAGTGCCTCGAGGACCTATAGATGGAATACTGTATCAATATAATGGTTTGGAAGTGAAATTAAGTCATACTGAGTCAAACTAGGTCAAGACAAGTCAAACTAAGTCAATCTAGGCCAAACAAGGTCAAACTAGATTCTACAGGGTCAATCCAAGTCATATTAGGCCTAACCAGGTCAAACTGGGTCAATGCAAGTCAAACAAAATCAAACTAGGTCGATTTAAGTCAACAGTTGACTTACAGTTGACTTTTGGTCAACTGGTCAACTCTGGTCAACTGTAGGTCAACTTTAGGTCAAACTTGACTAATGTTGACTAATAGTTGACTTTGGGTCAACTGGTCAAGTTCGGTCAAGTTTGGTCAAGTTCTAGCCAATTTTAGGCTTCGCTTGACTTTTGGTTGACTTTTGGTCAAAATAGTCAGCCGTGGTCAACCAAGGTCAAAACTAGTCCAAGTCTACTATTTCTAACCATTATCAACCATAATATCCTAATTTTAGCTATATCTTAAAGTATTAAACTCATATGTTGAGAAATGGGTATTATTCCTACTTATCCCATTTACCCTTCTACTCTAATACTAAGGCCAAGTAGCTTTACCTTAGGAGTTTCACTCCCGGCTTCCTAGGGTAGTAGGATACTAGCCTACACTATTATTACCTACCAAGCTTCCTAGGTAAAGTGGACATCCAGTCATCCTACGGTCCATGTTGTTGATTTACCCATTATCTTGAGTATCGCAAGATACTCAATGATATCGTGTGATATCATCCTCCTAAACCCACACGAAACTCTAATTTTAACTTAGGAGCCTACCCACAAAATCTAATTCACATATCTAAGTCCCATCTCAAATTTGGACGTGTTCCGACACTCCTAACTCAAAATCCCCCTCTCACTCACTATCCTACTAATTTTCAATTCACCCACTCACTCAACATCTCACTCTACATATCACTCACATAGGACTAGTTGGGGGGTTATTTAGGGGGATATATATGGGTATATATAGGTTTATATATGGGGTATATATGGGTATATATATAGGTATATATTGCTACTTATAGGGGGGTTGAAGGGGGTAAATGGGAGGCCTAATAGCTGCTGCTGCTGCTGCCAATTGCTACTGCTGCTGCTATTTATGCTGCTACTGCTGCAGCTATTAATGCTGTTTTGGGGGGGAGGGCAGCAGCTCCAATTCCCCCCCCCCCCCCCCCCCCAGCTGCTGCTGTGGCTCTTCTTTCTTCCCTTCTATTCCCTCTCTTCTTACCCTCTAATTCCTTAATCTCTTCCTCTCATTCTCCCTAAATCTCTCCTCACACACATACATATCTATACATATATATAGACACACACTCATATCTATAACATATAAATATAGACACACACACACACACATACACATCTACATATATATATAGATACACACACTCACACATACATATCTACATACACACATATATATATATATAGACACACACACACATACATATCTATATATATATATATATATATATATATATATATATATATATATATATATATATATATATATATATATATATATATATACACACACACACACACACACACACACACACACACACACACACACATATGGATATCTATATATATGGACACACACACACTCACACACATGGACACACATATATATGGACACACACACCACACACATATATATATATGGTCACACACACACACATATATATATGGACACACACACACATAAATATATATATATATATATATATATATATATATATATAATATATATATATATATATATAATATATATATATATATATATATATATATATATATATATATATATTTTTTTTTATATATATTATATATATATATATAATATATATATATAAAAAAAAAAAAAATATATATATATATATATATATATATATATATATATATATATATATATATATATATATATATATATATATATATATATATATATAGACACACAAACACAAGGACACAAACACTAATCCTAGTCCTCCTAGGAGTCTCCCATAGGCCTCTAATCTCTACATAAAAGGACACAATCCATGGGTAATTCCTATGGGTTCCAAAACCAAATAAAATTCATGGGAAATAGATTTAGAGAATAGGTAATTACCAATTAGGAGTGAATCCTAATGAAACTCTCTCCGATACAAAGATTCTTGAAGAATGGACACTTTCACCTTGCACTTTTCTCCCAAACTTTGGTGGCTCCCTCCCTTGATGATATAGAGAGGATCTATGGAAGAAATTTGGGGGAAAATGGAAGATTAAGAGATGAATTCACAACTTTATGTCTAGGTTTTTGGGGGAAAACACAAAGGGGGAAGAACTTGAGAGTGGAAAATGAAGTGAATGAAGAGGAAGGGTCCTCCATAGGTGGCCGGCCATGTAGTGGGGGCTTGGGGCATTTGGCAAATGTCTAAAATGCCCTCCAAGCCTCCTCTAGGTCAAAATTGACTTAAACATTTTTTCGGGGTCGGAAAAACCAAGTTAAAATCTGCAAAATGACCGATTAAGTTATGGAAAAAATTTCTAAAGGTACCAGACTAATTTGTGGGATTTTATGGGCCATGTCTAACTTAAGTTTGGGTCCCGATCAGAGTCTAAGCTACCCCGGGTCTCCGATACAAGTCGGAATGAGCTAAAATTCGAACCCGACTCTAAAAATCCCCAAATAACAATAAAATTAAATAAAAATTTCTAAAATTCCCAAAAATACAAAAATGACCATTTTACCCCTATTTGTGAAAAGTGGGAGTGACACTTCCAAAGATGCTTGCGGAATATCGTGCTCATAGCCCTCTGGTATGTTGCTCCCACGTTCTTCAATCCAAAGGGCATTACCGTGTAACAGTACACCCCTTTTGGAGTCCGAAATATTGTATGCTTCTCATCTTCAGGGAGCATCTTGATCTGGTTGTAGCCGAAGAAACTATCCATGAAGGATATATGCTCGAAGCCACAAGTGTTGTCAATCATCACATCAGTGATCAGGAGGGGAAATTTGTCCTTAGGATAAGCTGAATTGAGATCCCTGTAGTCTATGCAAATTCGTATCTTTCCGTTCTTCTTAGTGATCGGGACGACCTTTGCCACCCAATCTGGATGTTTCTCTTCACGGATGAAGCACTCTCTATGAGTTTGTTAACTTCTTCCTCGATAGCATCCATGATGTTCGGGCGAAATCGATGCTGTTGTTGCTTAACAGGCTTGACATCGAGCAAGATGTTGAGGCGATGTATGGCAACCTGTAGGTCTAGACCCGGCATATCCTCGTAGCTCCAAGCGAAGACGTCGATGTATTCTCGGATAAGCTGTATCAGAGATTGCTTGTCTTCTTTTGTCAGACTCTTGCTGATGAAGATGGGCTTAGAGGAGGTTTCGTTTACCAATTTGATCTGGATGACTTCATCTTCTGTGGGAGGTTCACGCTGCTCGAAACGCTATTACCATTGAGACCCCAGGCGTTGAGCTCAAGATTCATCTTCGAAGTACTCGACCGCCTGGTCTTCGTCTTCAACTGGAAGGCTTGCAGAGGCCATGTTAGCTGACAGCATCCTTTTGAAGACCTGGCCGGTACTGGTATCGGAGTCCCAGGTTGAGGAGTCAGACGAGTGTGTGTGCATCATGACTTCTGTCTCCGAGCCTTCTGAAGTGGAAGTGGACGTAATATAACCTAACCCCCGGCGAGTGCGTTGGTAATAGTTTTGGGCCTTTTTCTTTGGAACTTGAATTCATAAGGAAAGGCACCGGCCTTTACCATAGTTGAGCCCTTTGTTGCTGTTCAAGTCGTAACCCATCTTCTGTATGAGGTGTTTGGCCTGAGTAGCATAGCGGTAGAGCTGTATCTTGTCGCTATCGGATTCTGTATCTTCGGAAGCTAGTCGCTGAGGATGCTCCACTCGACCGAAGATGATGGGTTCCTCTTCTTTCCTCCTTGCTGGAACGAAGAAGTAGGCGCCCCGGGAGGGGACAACTTGGCTCGCATGGTTGGCGGTTGTCACTTGCATTTGCAGCTTACATAAAGAGTTGTCTAGAAAATATCTAGTGTTCCAATATGCACAAGAGTAATTCGAAGACAACTTTCTATTAATAAAATGAGAGATTTTATCCCGGGAGATTACATCATCAAAAGAGTGTGCTTCCGTGTTGGCACAGATGTAGTCTCCTAGCTCCTCATCGGTGAGGACTAGGGCTATCGAGGGAGGAGGACACTTCCCTTTTAGTTTGATCACCAAAGGGGTCGCGGTCGGAGGCTCCTGCGCCTTCATGGTCGGCCTTGAGGACCTCTGAGGTAGCCTTATTCGCATAGGCTCCTGGCCATCATCTGACGTCACTGAGGGCAAAGGTGGTGCTCTGCCTCGGAGCTTGACGACGAGAGGCGCAGACACCTTGGGGGGTTTTTCCTTCAGTCGAACCTTTAGAGGTTCTTCGGCAACCGTTGCGCTTCCTGAGGCCGTCTCCGCCTCATCATCAGCATCATTGCCCTCATCGTCCCAAGGGACTGACTTGTATTGATCAACATTCATACAGTAGGCTTCAAGTCCCCGGAACGGGTCGATGTCAGCGAACTCGGTCTTGATAGTCCCGTGGTGGCCACGTACTTCATGCACTGATGGAGGGTAGAAGGAACGATCATGTACTCATGGATCCATGGTCGTCCCAACAGCATGTTGTAATTTATGTTAGCGTTTTTTGACATAGCAAGTCAATTCGGTGTAGAGATCGCCGATTTGGTACTTCAAGGGAATTTTGCCCAGAGGCTCGCTCTTTCCCACGTTAAAGTCGTTGATTGTTGTGTTTGATGCAGTCAGTCGATGCATCGTAATCCCAAGAGTTTGGAGCAGACTCCTTGGGATGATGCTGAGAGAGGAGCCCGAGTCGATGTGGATGCAATCGACTTTAATGGCACCGACATACCCTGTATAGTACAGAGGCCTATTATGTCGGTTATTCTTCAACAGCATGTCTTGTTGGGTGAAGGTGATACTAGGGATCACTTCGACTACGCTGTGACAATGTGGACAGGTTACAGGGTCTTCCTTTGGTGGTCGCACCTGAGTGAGGAAGGACTCGAAGTTCTGTAAGGCTTCATTGAGCGCATCCCGGGTCTCTTTGGAGAGACGGAGGATCTCGAAAAGTGACAATCTAGCCGGGGTGTTGGCTAGCTACGCCAGTATGTCGAAGTTGTAGGGTTTGATAGGCCCTACTGTCTTTTTTTCTGAGAGGCTTGTCAAAGCGAACCTCCTTTTGCTTCTGCCTATCTATGGTAGGAGTCTGAGACGGGCCTTCCTCTGATACATCAGGAACAGGGGCTGTAGTTGGTAGAGGCGCTACCTCCTCTGGAGCCTGGTTCTCCTCTTGCCATTGCGCCGAGCGAGTGGTCACCAAGGTGTCATCGGTCGAAGCCGAGACCATGCGACATGTCCTAACCTTCTTTCCATTGACAGAAGGGGTTATAGGCACCATCATGTCGGGAGTAAGGTCGGGGTGGACCCACATGACCTCGTCTCGTGGTGTGGAGAACGGGATGAGCCCTTGAGGTTGTCATGGTGGAAGATTGACTACTTCCATTGTCGCCCTCGGGATGGGGACGACCCCGTCCTGTACCTCCATGGTTGGGAAACTTCCAAACTGGAGAGTAACCATGTTGGCCGTGACAGTCTTTTCTTTATAGTCAAGTGATATGACTTTGGTATCAATAAGGCACTGAATCTGTCCTTTCAATACGTAGCAATCTCGTGTCGAATGGTGGACATACTGATGGTAATGGCAATATTTAGGGTTGTTCACCTTCCCTACTTCGTCGGGGCACTTTGGTGTTGGGAGAGACAGCTTGCCACTCTTCGTCAGCATATTGAAGAGTTCCAGCGTATCCTCGTCGTTGAAGGAGTAAGTCTCCCTCGGCTTCTGCGCTTCTGCAGGCTTAGGGTTCATGGTTACCAAACCTTTGGAGATGTTGACGATCATGGCCTGCTTGCCTTTTTTGTCCTTGGGATTGTTGCTAGACGAACGTCTCCCCTTGTCTTCGAGAGAAGGAAAGTTCAGTCCCAGAAGCTGCGCGTCCTGGGCTTTCCTTTGTGCCACATCCGCCTCTGTAATAAAAGGCGTCCACTCTGTGCAAGGAGCATTGTGCCACAATTTTATGGCATAGCTTGTTCTTGCGGCATGAGTCCATAAGCATGGGCTCGGGTATACCAGGCGGTTGCCTTAAGGTTGCCTGACGGAAGCGCTCAATGTATGCGCAGACAGGCTCCTTCTCTCTCTGGACGACCTCCATGAGAGTTGACATTGTCATGTCCATCCCTCTTTCATAGAATCGATCTACGAATAGATTCTTCAGGTCCTCGAACGATAAAATGCAGTCGTCTGGAAGGCTGCAGAACCATTCATAAGCTACCCCATGCAGAGCTCCTATGAAGATGTTGGTAAGGAGGGCGTCGTCCTTCAGCAAGTGCCTTATCACTGAGGCAAAGTACCTTAAGTATCATCGGAAAGACTCATTTCCCTCGTAGGGCGTGAGTTTCTGCAGATTGTACTTGGGAGGATAAACTATGTTGTCCCACTCGGCAGGATATGGCTGTCGAATCCCCATCTTCCGGAGTGCTGCTTGCTTCTTTTTGGCATCGTAGCGAGCATACAGTTCCTTGATGGCCTGTTGTATATCGGTTGACATTGTCGAGCATGTAGTCGATGGAGTAGACGATGATGGTCCCGCCTGATGGACTGTGGGCAGTTTTAGAACCCTGCACCGCGTTGCACGTGACGACACGAAGTTCATCTTCTTGAGAGTTGACGATCATGGCCTGCTTACCAACATCTTCATGGCCTGCTTGAGGATTCTTGGTTGACTTCTTGAGAGTTTTAGAACCCTGCACCGCGTTGCACGTGACGACACGGAGTTCATCTTCTCTCTTGCTTGTCGACCCCTGTTAAGTCTCTGACGTGCAGTCGACGTAGGTTGAAGTCTTTGAAAGACGGAGTGCCTCTTCGGTGGTAGTACAGCCGCCTGTTGACAACAGCAGTTGATGGTAATCTGGGTACAAGGATGCCTAGATTTAGGCTTGCCATGCGCCGCCGATTCTTCTTCTGCTTGGGACAGCACCAGGTCTTCCGTCATAGTACCCCATTGTATGCGCAGGGAAGATGCACGTGGGTACGATCAGAGAGGGTCTGGCGAGGCAGACTCTTATAATGCTTGCAGGAACGCTGCTCGCACGAGTCTCTCTATGGGATGTACCCCGTGGCTTGCATCACGCACATGAGTTCTCAAGCGACAGAGGGGTTCAACGGGTCAAGGCATCGGAGCACGGGGACCAGCCTTGTATAACTTTCCATCGGCAGTGCGTGAGACTGTCAACGCGGGCATTTGGTCGGTCATAGACGTGGAACGTTTGTTGCACAAGGCACGTACCGCCTTGGATTTCTTTCTACTACCCCCAGCAGGTGCATAGTATTCAGAATCCAATGAAGGCTCGCCTTATGGAAAGGCGATTCTGTCGAAGACGAATCTTCTCGTCAGCAATGCTCCCGTCGTAAGGGGTTGAACCGGTGCGCATTTACTTCGGCGTTGTGCCTTCGTCAGGCCCGCCATAGAGACAATGTCTTCTTCGCCATACTTTTCCAGGGTAGGAATCGAGCTAGGAGATATGGCTGTAGCAGCCGAAATCTTCTCCGGGGCTTCGACGTTGAGGGGGTTTTGGATCGCAGTTCCCTCCGTCGTGCTGCTCGTCGCAGCCGCCTTGGGCCTCCAGACACGTCGAGTCTTCTTCAGTTTTACGAACTGCTTCGAAGGATTCGACTTCTCATCAGAAAGGAGATCGTCAAAAGCTTGTTGGTTGAAGCGTACAACCAGCATCTCCTGGGAATATCCCAGCAAGTTGTCGTCAGATTGCGTCACCGCCTTCTCGTTGGAGGAGAAGGTAGTCCCCAGCAGAGTCTCCATTTTGTTCGACATCACAAAAGGTTAAACGAACGTTTTGTTTATTGAACGTAAAAAGACCTGTGTACAGAGAAGGAAGTCATAAACAGGATATTATAAGTACAAGGAGAAGACCTGTGTACAGAGAAGGAAGTCCTAAATATGATATTCTAAGTACAAGGAGAAGAATTTCTGGGAAAGTGTGACGGTGGAGATCGAGCACTGCAGCGGCTCCTTTACTCCGTTGACGATCTGACGACGGGTTGAACTTGCTCTGACTTTCTGATGCCTTTGATGGAACTCTAGGGTTGCCGATCAAGAGGATGCCTGGAGCTGGAGATTTGATATTCGGTGATCTTTCCTCTTTTGTTGAAGGAAAACTCCTTCTATTTATAGGGGAAGAAAGCACATATGCGATGTGCATTAGGATTTCGAGATATGATGGAATCTGTCGTCATTGCACGGTGCCAGCTTCTGCGGTGCTGACACGTGGCGGATATTGAGATTTCCCTCAATCGAGATCTCTGGTGGTTATCAAAACAACCGAAGGATGAGACACGTGGCGTGTGCCGATTTGCTTGTTCGGATGCAGCCAAGTAAATCTTGGGATTTCATCTCATATTTGGATTCCGATTGATCCTCGTCTAAGATTTAAATCAATTTGATAAGATATCAATCATGATTAACCCCAACCATATCTTTGAGAGAGTCGGTTTAAGCAAACCGACTGGGTGGGACCATGCTTCCTGCACCTCTAGCGAGGTCTGAGTACTGCTGCGCTTCTGAGGCGACGAGTAGACCATTCTTCTGGAAACAACGGAGCCTCTGTGCTTTCAGGCGATGAGTGGACTAGGCTTCGAAGACGACGGAGCCTCTGTGCGTATGAGCGACGAGAAGACTGTGTTTCGAACGACAAAGTCACTGTGCTTTAGGGCGACGAGTAGGCTTGTGCTTCAGGTTGACGAGGTTATTGTGCTTTTAAAGCGGTAGGCGGACTTGTGTTGGATGCAATGGTATCTCCAAGTCTCTGTCGAAAGGCAGTTGAGCTTCTGGGTCGGAGCGGAGTGCTGCACCGTTGGAGTTGAGGTGGTGTGAAAACATCACCAGTCTGCACCTGAGGTTGTCGCATGAATGTAGTTGCGTCTCTGATTGAAGGCATTGGCTTTGAAGTCTTCTTTTAAAGAGTACTGAATGACCGCTCCTTAATGAACGACTCCCTCTTAATTGCCACCGTTACTTGGGAAATTTCAAGGGGTCCTAGGATAGTCTAGGACATAGTCGAATAAACTTTATTTAATGAGGTTCATCGTGCTGAGTCCTAGGTTCATCCCATTAATGTGGAAACTTTGACCGTCGGTCATGTGGCCCGCGTTTTGGACCACTCTCGTCCTATATAAAAGGGGAAGTTTCTTCTGAAGAGTCACGTCTTCTTCTTCTTCTTCTGGTCCTTCAACACCATGCTGGATCCAAACTTAGCTTCGAGCGGCGGTTGGCCTTGCCTAAGTCGAATTTTGGTTGAGGATTCTTTCGTTCAAAGGGGCTATGCCTTCGTAGAAGAACTGTTGATGAGCCTCGAAACGTGCTGGAACGCTTATCATGAGGAGTTCGAACCTGGGCGACGCCTTGGAGGTCCTGACGACCTAGCTTATGGGTGGATGGCTAACACGAAAAGTCACAGGTTGTGCTCTGCCCTGCCCATTCTGGGCTCTGTGACATGCTGCGCCTTCTGGAAGTGTTGCGCGTCTGGAGGGGGAAGCTATGGTGGAGACTTTGATGGAGACTGTATTCACATCTTCTATCCACAGTACCTCTCTCCATGACGATCACACTGTGAAGAATAACCCCAGCGTAGATCCGTAGGAGTTTTCAATTCGACACACGTAATCACAAAGTCTTTTATAACGGATCCTTATATCTTTATGCAGTCTTTTATGTAATCATGACGAATCTACAGCAGACTCTTGTAGCCATGATTAATAAAAAAAATGACTTCCAAGCTTTTAATCTGTTTGTGACTTTTGTCTTTGCTGTTAGCGTGTTTGACCGTCCGCGCCTTGTATTATGCTGAAATTTTTCATGCTTCTATAGACGGCCGCCTAGGCGCTAGGTGCCCGCCCAACTAGCGCCTAGCGCATTTCATAACCTTGTATATAATAGATACACCTTGTCTTAACATTATTTGAGAAAAAGAAGAACTCAGCCGTTTTGACCAAGTTACAAAAGGAAACAACCAACGATTCTCGGAACTATCCAAACATATTTCATTTGCAAATTTGGCCAAGCTGCAAAAAGAAACGACAAACAATTCTCAGAACTGTATCAAACGGAAACCAAATTAACCCTCAATCTCAGAATAGTTTGCTAATAAATTTGCTTACATGAGTATAAATTCAACCATAGAGAAATCAGAATCATGACCAATCGACTGTTGCTGCCTCTACCATTATAGCTGACCAGCAGCTTAAGTTATACATGTGAACAAGCTCCATTTGTAGGCTCAGCTTACACCATTCATAACAAGAGAGGATTGTAAATAGTAAAACATAACCAAGTTTGCAGCTCATATTGTGTTTCAGTTTTTCCTGCCTTTTGGAAAATCCAATCATGACAACTTTGCATTAAATGGACACTGATTTTCCAGTCACTTAAAATTCCGCATCATCAACACATCAATCTGTATGTGCTTTCATCAGATATGTAGAGCGTTCTTTCATACCTGCGCTCCCCTTATGTTTGATACTATTGACTGGTTTATACAATGGCAACTATCTCTGCTCATCATTGGACAGGTTTTCAGGAGGATCATAGATGATCATATTTGGGAACAGTTCCAAGAAGTCCTCCTTCATCTTCTCCCTTAGTTCAGGGTAATGAATGAGGCCTTTCAGCATAACACGGAAAGGCAGAGACAACGGAGGATCGGGGGAGCTCCTCATTTCATCGTAGAATTCCATGGCCAGATCAAGCAAGCCACCATCTGTGAAGGCCCTAACAATGTCACCGTAAGTATGTTGATCAAATAGGACTTCCTCACTCCTGAGATCTGCCCATACCTGCCTGGCTTCTTCTGCCTTCTTGTTCCTAGCAAGCATAAAAAGCATATCCCGGTAAAAGAACATATCTGGCCGGTACCAGATTTCTTTCCGGACAGCATTGTATATCTGTAGGAGAAAAATAAACCTCAATAGTGGAAAAAATTATTTGGCATCATCTTTAGTACAAGTAAAAAGAGTCAACATATTATATATGTTTGTCTATCTTCGTTCTCTAGTGTTTCTAATTCGATTACTCCATGCCTTTACAAATAATTGATAGAAATTCATCATTCCCATGTCCCTTATTCTGTGAAGTAAGATGAACACCAAAGTCGGTTACTAAATACGATATTTGCAGAATTTCAAACATCTTCAGATTATGTACCACACTTAAATTCATTGCCAGAATTGATCAGCATATTTCTCCAAGATGACACTCAACAAATGGCCCTTACTGTGGGATGTCATTTGAAAAATGTTTTACCATGCTAACCAATCTTATAGTTAAATATAAACAGTATTACTGCAATTGAAATTGGTGTATCTTAATAATTTCATAACTAATTGTCGCTGAACTTTTTCATGCCAATGATGTGTACATACCAAAATGCAAAATTTAAGAAAAACTCAAGGTTTAATGTTGATAAGCTTTGCTACAAATCATATTGCTTTACCTCCAAGATGAACATAATTTCCTATAGCACCTCTTTCATCTTCATCTAGATACTTAACTAGTATAGGGAATTTCGTGGTCGTTGCATGCATGAGCTTGACTTTGGAAGGATGACCAGAATCTTAAGGTTGTTTGATAACCTTTGATAAATAGTATCATTCTTCATCATATTTATGCCTTCAAGATGAGCATAATTCTATGGTAGATCTTTTCATCTCAACTCTTCATCAAGATACTTGTGCAGTCTAGGGATTTGTCACGGATCTTCCTGATGCATGAACTTGAACGGACAAACCAAAAAGGCAGACCCCTAATCACCATTTTCACTTCCAGATTTCATGACAAGGCCCTCTCTTTTCCATACATACCTAGATCTACAGTTTGGTAACAACTCACAAGGGGTCGATAACAGTTCCATACTTGGCTAGATTTTTTGGGCTAATGGCTCATGTCTCATCTCCATTACGGGCTTACGTGTAGTAGATATCACCTACCATTGTATTTGCGGATAAAATTGTACCTGAATTGTTCCCGTGAGGGGTTGGGGTGGACGGGGATAGTGGCCACTAAATATATCGTCAAGTCATTCCTTTTGCACTAACAAAATTTGAACTTTCCTCTTCTATCTCTGTTTCCTAAGGAGGAATAAAGCCAATTTCTCCCTTCTAATGGTCATTTGACAAAGTAACAGTCTCATAAAAGTGCACGAGTTTTTTTTTTGGTTGAAAAGTACAATGATGGGATTATCTGCCTGCAGTCATCTTAAGGGGATTATATGCAGTTAAACCAAAACTTTTAATCAACTATTTTATGAAGCTTCCTCAACTTGATTGGCATTCGGCAATCAGATATTATTGATGGAAATTTATGGATGAAGATGCGGACAATTAGGATGACTAAAGGATGAGGAGAATGATGAGAACAACATTTCCATGAGATAATTGATGATGAATTCACCCAAGAAGGAATGCACATACACAAATTACATGAATCTCAAGACCATATTCCCACAATCATTGACAATTCTATATGTAACAATACCTCTGTTGAGTGCATAATAAAGCTAGACTGTTGATATTATAAAGGTTCCTTAAGCTCGTCATGTGTTTGTAGTGGCTTAATATAACAGATAAGAAATTTCTAGAGGGAAAAAAACAATGTAGACTGAGGCATGTTCAGATGGACATTTCTGCAATCAAATAGCAAAAGCAGCATGATCCTGAAGATTTCAACTTTAGTTCCAGTGCCAGTGTCTGATAAACTAGGAAGTACGGACACTAAAAATGTGGATAGTGTCGTGTCGGACATGTATTGGGCACTCCAAAATACACTAGGACACTCTAAAATATGTGCCGTTCCGATTGCCATGTCGTGTTGTATCCATGCACCATAGCTGATAAATAATATACAGACTGACATAATACAATACACACTAAAATAAAAGTAAATTACAGAAAACACCCTTAATATTTCATGTTTATGCAGGTTAATTTCTAACTTAACTTTTTGTTAAACAATGTCCCAGTATGGCATGTTTCCCTTACCTAGCTAGTCAATACCTGTACACGGTCGGTTCAAAATCCAAGCAGCATGACACAAGAATTCTTCTCAACCTCAAAGAGTTCTGGATTATTTGAGCTTGAAACTTAAAAGTCCATACCATTCAAAAACATCACCAAGTGAAAACTTCAACTAAAAGGAAAGCGTATTTAATGTCCCTGATAATGAAGTAGAGGTATTCAATTCCACCACGAGGCTCCAATTCATGCAATATTTTGGAAGCTATAATTAAACAGCAGAGCCTTACCCTCATTCATGGAGAGGTTGTTCCATAAACTGATTCAAATAGCGAGTTGGTGACTACTCATTAGACGAGGTAGTCTCTAGGAGTTCCTGGTAATCGCTCCACTACCACAGGCCCAACCTCCCGAAGAAAGATTCTGAGGGAAAACAATTAAAAGGGGGCAACCAAGACTCTAGTGCTATGAGGCTCCCACTTATACAAGGTTTAAGTAGGGCAAACAACAGCACTATCCTAAATAAAAACGACTAAATTGTTTATATGTCCATGGTGTTGTTTGAGTATTACCATGTTAATTCCAAAGTGATGTCAACAGGAGCACTGGACAATGAAAGAAAGGAAATATTAACCTAGTATACAAATAATGAAGCAAAATTACCTGGAAACTTTAAGTTCAAGTTTTGAAAGCACCTAGAATCTTGGAACATTTACACATTTTCAGAACATTCTAAGGACACTTCAATCCGTTGTATCAAAATGAAATTAACTGCTCCATTGTGGTGTTGACACTTAATACCTAAGTAGAAAGCTTGTTTATATTGTATCAAACGAGTTTAAATAATTTTACCACAATTTAAAGTAAATGATTCAGGGTATCATTCGTATTATCTACACTAGTATATATGCAGATGCGTTGCACGTATTTCATACTACTTGAAAAGAGCAAACAATAGTTTATTGAAAGAGCAAACAACAATTCCTTAATTTCAGTATAGGTGGAAACATAATAGGTGGGAGCTTGAAAGTTGGGAGAAATTAAATGACGGAATAGAAAATATTTCTATTGTCTCTTGGACTACTGTGTCTACTTTGCATGCATCCTTTATTAACCTTTGCTTTATTTTTAAAGTTATCTACTTTGCATGCATGCATACCTTTGATTTATTACTATCATTCCCAAGCTGCCTACTTTGCATGCATGCATACCTTTAATACATATTTAATTACTGTTTTTAATTATTGAAGGGTAGTAGTGAAGGGTATTTTTGGAAAGGAAAAACTTTCATGGTGAAGCCTACTTTTGGCATTATATAGTAGAATAGATACTATGGAGAGGGACGCGTATATATTTAAGGTTCCAATGTCAAAAACTTCTGAACCCCGGTGACTGTCACCCATGTCAGATTCCAGACCAACAAGGTATGAGTATATTTCTCATAATGATTTTCCAAGAGGTCACTACCACTACATATATTTATCTTCATTTTGGCAGTTACTATCAAATTTATTGATTTTCTGAAAATAATAATTCTTGAATTTCTTCCAGGTTTCATGACCGAGAACTGATATACATCAGTCTAAATGGTGAAGGATCACGAAACAACAACAATTTTCTCTTACAAAGACTATGCCAACCACTATCATCCTTCTTTCACAATCACATCATGCTTAACTAACCAAAGATACAACAAACTAAAATATTCACCAAAGAGCATTAGTGAGTGCACCTTGTATGGACTGTAAAAATATAGAATAAATCTGAAATTTGGTTTAGCTTTACAATTAATCAGTTTACTATTTTGAGTTTCCATAATTGTATGTCAAGGAGGAATGTTGGCTACAAAGACAAGAAATATTATTCAAGTAGTTACAAAAAAAAAGTAGAGCAAGTTCAAGGATACATAAGTTTGAAGGAAAATATAGTGGATTGGCATTTCCAATACATGAAGGATCACACGCCCACACACCCTAATATGAACCGCTGCGGACACAGATACCATACGTATACTTATAACACATCGCTATGTGCGGGCAAGAGGATTTAACAATGATGGAGAAACTAATATTATCGAGCAGGAGTACAACCACACACCCGATACCAAAGGTTAGTGAAGTTTGGAGAGAAGGAGAAAAGAAGAGAATATGGAAAGGAATTGCAAGGACTTGAAATCCTAGGTTGCATCTCATGTGTATTTATATTGATAAGCAATACATCCACAATTACTATTGTACCCTCATAAGATAAATAACAATAATAACTCTAACACCCTCCCAAGTTGGAGCATATAGGTCAGACATACCCAGCTTGCTACATAAATCAGAAAATGGACCATGAGCAAATATTTGGTGAGGATATCAACCAACGGATTCTCATACCGAACATAAGGAGTGACAATCTGTTTCTTCAACAACAAATTATGAACAAAATGGCAATCCACCTCGATATGCTTAGTGCGCTCATGAAACACCGGATTACTGGCGATGAAAATGGTCGACCGATTGTCACAATACATCTCCATAGAAATAAGAACCACAATTCCCATCTCATGAAGAAAAGTCCGCATCCACATCATCTCAGAAGCTGTATGAGCCATCGCATGATACTCGGCTTCTGCACTAGAACGAGCCACAACATTATGCTCCTTACTACGCCATGTGATAAGATTGCCACCCACAAATGTACAATAGCTATAAGTAGACCTCCTATCACTGCGACTGTCTGCCCAATCAGCATCACTGAACCCCGTCACCATAAGCAACTGCGAAGGTTTGTACAACAAACCCTTTCCAGGTGTACCCTTCAAGTATCATAGAATGCGAGAGAGAGCCTCCCAATGTGGTTGCCAAGGGGCATGCATAAACTGACTAACTACTCCAACTGTATAGGTGATGTTTGGTCGTGTAACAATAAGATAAATAAGTTTTCCAACTAGTCGTCTATAATGTCCAACATCCTCAAATAACTCTCCACTGTCAGCATCAAGCTTGTCATGATAATCCATTGGAGTCTCAACTGACCGACACTCCAACATCTCAGTCTCTGAGAGCAAGTATTAGAACATACTTGCGCTGCGATAGATACACACCGTTCATAGATCGAGCAACCGATTCCAAGAAAATATCGAAGAGACCCAAATCCTTAGTATGAAACTGACAGCTAATGTAGGCCTTCGAGTCTACAATCCCAGCATAATCACTCCCAGATATAATGATATTATCAACATAAACAATCAACACGATAATATCTGCAGAGAAGGAATGGAAAAATACTGAATGATCTCACATGGTGCATCGAAACCTATACTGAATAAGAACTGAACTGAACTTGTCAAACCAAGCTCCAGGTGACTGTTTCACCACATATAATACTTTCTTCAATCGACATACGAGTTTCCACTTCCAGCCATAGCATATCCCGGTGGTTGATCCATATAGACCTTTTCTTGTAAGTCATCGTATAAGAAAGTATTCTTTATGTCCAGGTGATACATAGGCCATTGGACCGTCACATAGATAAGAATCCAAACTGAATTCAGTCGAGTCACTGGAGAGAAAGTCTCCATATAATCCACACCATGTCTGAGTATGCCCTTTTGTAACCAACCGTGCCTTAAGACGCTCGAATGAACCAACCAGATGATACTTGACAGTGTACACTCATCGACAACCCATTGTCTGCTTCCCAACAGGAAGTGATGTAAGCTCTAAAGTCTGATTTTTGATGTAAAGCACATATCTTCTCATCCATTGCACTTTTCCAACCAGAAGATGACATAGCATGTTTATAAGTTCTGGAAATGAAAATGGAAGACAATGAAATAGCAAACGTACGAAAAGATGAATAAGTATGGTGTAAAGAAACATAATTAGAGAAGGGATGTTTGTTCTTTGTGGTACAAAGACGTTTACTTTTTCAAAGAGCAATAGGAATATCATCCATATTTGTGGTAATGGGAACAGAAACCGCAAGCCTGGAAGCTGATTGCTTGAGGGATGAATTATGTAGAACCACTGGCCTGTCCTTGGATCTCTGATAAACATGTAAATGAGAGATGGAGACAAAAACTGATTCAGGAACGACCGGAAGTGGTATAGAAGATACCAAATCCTATAAAAATGAAATAAGATGGTCTCCTGAGGGAAAGAAAGGGGTAGGCTTAAAGAAGGTAACATTTGCACTGACATAATACTTGTGTGACTGTGCACTGTAACAACGATAACCATTTTGAGTACGAGGATAACCAAGGAAGACACACTTCAGAGATCGAGGAGACAACTTATCTAGATTAGGTTCCAAGTTATGAACAAAAGCGACACACCCAAACACTCGAGGAGGTAAGAAAAAATGAGGGTCACATGTAGTAATATGGAGAATGGAACTTCATTATTTAATGCAGATGACGGCATGCGATTAATTAAATAACATGCAGTAAGAACGGCATCTGCCCAATACTGTTTAGGGGCATGCATGTTGAACATGAGAGTTCGAGCCACATCTAGAAGATGTCGATGTTTGCGTTCGCCTATACCATTTTGTTGAAAGGTGTGAACACAACTGATTTGATGAATAATGCCACGATCAACACAGAAAGTGTTTACAAAAGATTGAGTATAGTCCAAAGCATTATCATAACGCAAAATTTTGATGCGTTTATCAAACTAAACATAGACTTCATTATAGAAAGTAGATAACACATTTGGAAACTCAGATCTTTCTTTCATTAAATAACACAAAGTCATTCTGGAATAATCATCAACAAAAATAACAAAATATTGAAATCCTTTCGAACTTTTGACTCTAGACAGACCCCAAATATCAGAATAAACAAGTTCAAAAGACTGCAACTGACGACTCTCAGCACGACGAGGAAAAGAACTACGGTGATGCTGACTAACTGACAAGTCTCACATTCAAGAACAAAAACATGACTCAAGCTAGGAACAACTTTACGCAACTTAGCCAAAGATGGATGACCTAAACGATAATGCCACTGCAACGGATAAGTAGAAACAGAAGTTGTAAACCCCCAGGATTTTTGGTTTCTTTTATAAAAAAAAAATTAATGGTTTATTTTCAATAAATAATTTTGTTATAATTGGTTTTGGAATCATTAAGTGTACTCTTCCGTGACTTTAATTTTTGAAGCGCCAGGAATCTCAATCTCTCGAAACTTCCTCTATGAGTTTTGTAGTAGACAAGTTTATCTTCATTTTAATATATCATGTCTCACTCAAACTTGTTTTCTTGTATTCTATTTACATCGCATAACTTTCTGGTCAGTTTAGGCCATTTGACCACCTACAGTAAAACTTGACCTAACTTCCATTTAATTCGGGGCGCGACATCTATCCAACCTAATCGACTCAATATATAATTTTGACCTATTTTGAGCCTACTGCAAGCATGTCACTTGTGTGCCATCCAATTGAGCTCCCGCGTGCTATTCTTTCATCAATGATCATATATATATATATATATATATAATAAATTTCTTTTAATCATTTTTAAACCAACATGTGTACATGGTATTCAAATTGTGCAGGGCCTCAGCCCATATATATAGTACATATATTCTTTGGGCTTTGAAGCCTATATATGTATATATGTTATTTTGGGGCTAAACCAATATTAATATATTACAAATTGTACGAATTCTAAGCTCTTGACGAATGACCTAAAATAATTTCATTGGACCTTAGCATTAAACAACTAAGTAAGCTACACACGATAAACAAATGATTATTCCTGTTTGGCCTTAAGCATATATCTAACATTTTTGTTTGGGCCCTAAGCCGTAAATATGGAGTCTAATTGTTAGGATATATATTTGTAACCTATTTGTTAGGACCTTCAAGCACATATGTTTAACACTTATTTGTTGTGCTTTCTAGCCCATAAGTATCTTATTAATGGGTTAGGGCCTTGAGGCTTATAGATACAAAGTTCCTATCTATTAAATTTAATTCCTTACTCCACATTTAATATAGTATTTGGGCCTCACCCCTACCTAATCCAACCCAGCATCAGCAAACCATCTCTCACCCATTTGCTTCCCATATAAGCTCCTTAGGGAGCTGTAGGAGTAAAAAAAAAAAAAAAGAACCCTAGCCGCAATAATTATTACGTGCTTCTCACCATTTCCCCTCTCTACACTCAACTTCCTTCCCATAATACATTTCCCCTCTCTACACTCAACTTCCTTCCCATAATACTACAGCTCTCACTCTCCTCCTTCACAACCGAATGAATGTATAGAGAACAACCTCCTCCTTCTCAACTACTCCTTTAAACCTCATCACCATCTCCATATCAGTTCACCTCTTCCCGCACGTCTTGTCGCCCCATCGGAGCGGAGTAGTTGTCGAGCACTGTGCAGCATCGCGTGCAGCCCGCGTGCCACCCCGCGTGCAGCCTCGCGCACCGCCCATGGCCGTTGCCGCCCGGTCCCTGATGTGCCAGCACGCAGCCGCGTGGCCAGGCAGCAGACTATTCGTACGTTTCGCACGGAAACCCGTCGTGACGGACGAGTTTTGAACTCATAAATCGTGCTTCGTCACAACAACTTTGGACACATTTTATGGACAATCCGACCGTTGGATCGTCGATCCGATTCTTCCGTCTCAATCTCGGTATATACCCCTTCGCTTACCTAAAATTTCAACCGTTAATTCGATCGTTTGATAAATCAAAACTGACCACCAAGTTGCTTGATTAAATTGCGTTTATTTTGAACAGTTTCATGAATCCAACTTCGCGGATTTATTTCTCTCGTCGAAGCTCCGGTTGACGAACTGCCAACTCCAGTGCGCAGCAGGTATAACCATCTTCGTGCCATAAAAATTTCAGCTTCATGGGATATCGTTTGGTTGGTTGAAATCGACGTCAAAGTTTGCCTCTCGAAACCGTAATTTCCAACTTGTAAATTTTCAATTTTAAACCCGGGGCTCCGGATTCCAGATCTGACGCCACCAGTGCACTCGTGGCGTCGTTCTGACTAAAATTCATATATAAATTGCTGAGTTTGGAGGACATGGTCTCCGACACGCATTTTCGTGAAAACCAGGTTCCAATGTCCAGGTCAACGAGTCTTTTTGAGATCGGCTCATCAAAATCCAATTTCGGATATACCATTAGGTTTGTATCGTCATTCTGAACTCGTTGACATATATTTTGCTAGATTTAGAAGACTTTGACTCCGACACGTATTTTCGTGCAAACCAGATCCTAATGTCTTGGTCAACGGATCATTTTGAGATCGGCTCATAGGAATCCAATTTCGGATATACCGTTGGGTTCGTATCGTCATTCTGGACTCGTGGACATATAATTTGCTAGGTTTAGTGGACTTTTATCCTGGCACATTTTTCGGTATAAGGCAAGTCCAATGGCGGACATCGTTTTGATCCGAAATTACCGTTTTTCTTCTGTGTCCAAATTGGACTTATGGGTAGGTTATCCTAGCTAATTTGACTATTTTGGACACGTTGGTGATATTTGTTTCATCGTCTGACGACGTCTGTAGATTTTTCTTTATGTATCACCATTAATTATAATTGAATTCATATTTATGTTCGTATCTTGGAATCTGTGCGTCGAAACTGAGATCAGTCGATTCCAGTGATCTCACATTACTGAAATTGACTAGTTGACCATGTAGATCGCCACGATAAGATTGTTAACCTTGTGGTTGATCATGTCGTCTCGATTCGCGTGTCGTAGGTTTCGTTGTACGAATAACAATGTACAACTTGATATTTCAAGCCTATAACTTGTAATTCATATTATTAGCAATAACGACTATAGAGGCTAGTGTAACCTAGTTCTAGACGATAATAATTACAAGTGACTTAGATAACAAAGGTAATAGGTGACTAGAACAACCCAACCTCCCTAGGTGGTTGTTATTAGTCATACGTATACTTTAGTGTGTGATATATATTTGTTTGTGATTTGGGTTGATAGATAATTGCATAGAGTATGGTTCTCATGGATAGTGGGATAGACTTTGGTACTGCAGTCTCAGCACAGTTTGGACAACTCCAAGCAAGTATATCTTGCCTATTTGATTTACAGTATTTACATGCTTGTATTTTCTATCAGTCGTTTACTTGGACATGCTGCTACGATTCACCTGCTCTCCCTGTGTACTTATATTACTACACCTGCTGACATATGGACACGATACACGGATTCGCATTACATGGCATATAGGAGACTCGGTTATGATTCATTGGGTATTACTCGATGATGTATTTTCTGTGTACATGTTGACTGGACTTCTAGACTTATCACTTTCTAGAGTCGGACTGGTCGTGTCGTGGATGCGACACGGACAGTATCATAGGGTGGGGAGGACGGTCACTAGGCGGAGGGGCTACTTGTAGCTTAGTTAGTGATGTTACTGCAGCTGGTTACGAGCCACTGCACATGTAACCTTAGAGAGAGCTCCACTCCCCTCAAGTGCATCTCCCACAGACTAGATAGTCTGCATAGTAGTAGTGTTACTGATCGCCTGACTATTTTCCTGTTACCCGTTCCTGGATCATATGTTTACTCCCTTCACATGTTATTTGGGAAAACTATACTTTTGGTCACTGAATGTTTGCCTCACCAAAGTTTTAGTCACTCAAAGATATTTTTCAAAAATTTAGTCACTGAATGTTTGGCCATCCAAAAAAATGATCACTCTGTTAAATTGTTATTTGTTTTATTAACATTTTTTTGTTGACATGGCATGTTATGTGCCATGTCAGTCATTAAGTATGACCTAGCACATTTATGTGGGCTATTTTTGTGTTTTATTTTTCAAAAAAATTGTTTGGGTATTAAGTTTTTAAAAAAAATGAAATATCATGTCATAAACATTGAAACATGGCACAAAACTTAATACCCAAATGAATTTTTTTGCAAAATAAAATCCAAAAATAGCCCACGTAGATGTGCCACGTCATACTTAACGACTGACATGGCACATAACATGCCATGTCAATAAAAATCGTTAATAAAACAAACAACAATTTAACAGAGTGACCATTTTTTTGGAAGGCCAAACATGCAGTGACTAAATTTTTGGAAAATATTTTTGAGTGACTAAAACTTTGATCAGACAAACATTCAGTGACCAAAAGTATAGTTTTCCCCATGTTATTTACTGTACTTCATTTCGGCATGTATATTATGTATCTTGCTACGTCCTACTGAGGACCTGATTTCCTTCCAGGTATATGCTGAGATCTGACATAGGATATTAAGGGTTTACTTCTTCGGATTACTCTTTCAGGTATCGTCAGTTGATGCCTTTTTATCGTCTTTTTGTAGTATTTCATATCTAGTTTTCTTAGTAGTTTTAGTAGAATTTGTGGATGTATACTATGGATACTTGGACACTTGACAGCTTATATGTATTCCAGTTGGACTGGAGTCCACTTGAATGCGTAGCTGGTCATTGCCATGCGGCCTGGTCCCGAATATTTTGGGACTGGGGCATGACAGAAGTGAAAGCCTTTTCAGGTAGATTCAACTAATACAGTCCATCTCTTTCATGTTCCAAACCAATTATCTTCCTCATCATGAGGTCCTTAAAAACACAAGAATTAGGAGAAATGTTACAGAACATTGGAGAGATTTGGTTAACTGGCTCACAGATAGCAAATTAAAAGAAAAATAAGGCACATATAATGAATCAAATAATTACAGTGATTAGAGTAGGGTGAATGACACATTTCCCAAGCACTTGATGGATAGACCCATCAGCTAAGATAATATTATGTTTTATAGGATTACGATGATGGAAGAGAGAATTTATACCAGACATGTGAAACTTGCTCCTGAGTCGATGACCCAAGAGGTAGATGGTGACTGGGTTGCTACAAAAGCATGATTACCTATATGTGTCATGGTTGCAGTAGGTAGAGAGGTGGTACAAGCAAGCGCGTTCAACTTCTGGAGGATATGTTCCAACGGAGATGAGGTAATGTACGTGAAAGTCTGATTGAAACCTGAAGTATCATCTCAAGGAGCAGAAGTAATGACTTGAGACTGCATATTCTCATCATGCACTTGATGTGCATATTCTGGTTTACCCACTTGTCCCAACAGTAGTCTTCGATGTGACCGAACAGTCCACAATAGTTACACTTCCGTAATTGGCCACGACCACCACTACGACCATTGTCTCTACCACCATGACTACCTCCTCAATCAAAAGTATGGCCAACATCTCTACCACCACCACGCCTACCACTACTAGTAACTAGGACAGAAGAGTCATTACTCGGCACCACAAAATTATGTCCTAGAAAGGAATGACTGAGACGGGAGAAAGTATTTGCCACCGTAGGTAATTGCTCTCCAGCAAAGATCTGAACCTTATAAAGTTCGAGTGCAGGATCCAAGCCGGCCAGGATAAGTGAAACATGAAACTCTTATATCGTTGAGCTTCCTTCAAATCAGTAGTAACATGATGATATTGTAGCAGTTCCTCCCACAAAGCCTTCTTTGAAGCCAAATATTCATGCAGGGTCTTCTCATTTTGCTTTGTATTAAACAATAACTCATACAACTCATACATACGGGCTACGTTCCACTTCTGCAAATATGATTCTTCCAGAGATGTCCAAATATGTTTGGAGGATTCGCACCACTAAACATTAGAAGCGATGTGCGGCTCCATACTATGCCACAACCACGACATAACGTATGCATCAGCACTCATCCAATCCTCATACTCGGCTGACGTTTCAGGCGGGGATTCTTCCGTCAAAAACTTCAACTTCTTCTTCGCCCTCAACACTACTTTGATAGACTTGGACAAGACAAGGTAGTTCGTCCCATTGAGTTTCATCGCTGTAATCGATTTTCCAATTCATCATTATGAATAATAGTAAAAGGAGAACCACCTCCGCTACCACCACCAATACTATTAACCTCACCAGTATAGAAGCATGGAAATTCATGCGCCCAACAACTTAGTCCAAACAAGGCGCATCCCTATGCGCTACAAAAGACGTGAGCCAGAGACGCTGAGCAATCTTGGTGCATCATAAAAAGCAGTAAAAGACAAAGTGCATGAAAAGAAGACTTTTTATTTAATCATTGAAAATCTACTACAAGGATTTTTAAAAAGCAGTAAAAGATAAAGTACATGAAAAGAAGACTTTATTTAATCATTGAAAATCTACTAAATGGATTTTTACATAGAAAGTCTACTACAGCATATTCTAAACCCTATGGATATGCGCATCAATTCCTCGTCTCAGCATAGGCACATCTCCTCCTCGTTACGAGCGAATGTCTTCCTCGTCACGAGCAAATCACTTCCTCGTCAGGGGAGGCATCAATTCCTCGTCTCAACACACGCGCATCCCCACCCGAAGCAGTTATTGAGCAGAACGTGGTTTGACAATCAATCCAAACCCGGTACTCAATATTTTGGCACTTGGTGTTGTTCGAAGAAGAACACTGCCAGTAAGGTACACGAGCACGAACTGCTCTGTCCATAGCTAACTCGACACGTCTCAATTCTCTGATGGAGTTCGTCGTCAAAATCGAAGCTTCTTTGAACGAGAAGATCCACAACCCACAGCATATGAACTCTCCAAGGAGGAGGATCGGTTGAGTTCATTATCAACGAGAAGTCGTGTGAAATGAGAATGAGCAAGTTCTTCTCTCTTCAAAAAACGCATATTTATAGGCCAAGGCAGAACCAAACCCATGCGCCAAGTGGCAATCTCCCCGAAGTTAATGCGATGAACCTAGCATTAATGGCCATGAATCTGCAACCTCGATTTCAATCAAGTCAAAAGATTATTTGATTTGAGCCCCAAAACACTCATCGAGGTTGATCAAATTAATGCGCCCCCCAAAGGATACGCCCCACAAATGGATGCGCTCCACAGCCGATACGCTCCATGCGCTCCACAAATGATGTGCCTACATAAGCACTGCTCCCATCAAAGCATTTAATGCCAAGTGTCAGAAGTCAGCAGCACGCGTCTCGAAGACTGAACAGTCGACAGTTTTCAGAGAAAACGAAGAGGCGCCGACGTCAGCACAATCATTACTTATTTTGTCAGTTACAGTTGTGCTTCGCCATATGACCGACTAATTCCTTGCATGCGCCCTAAAGCCATGCGCCCAGATTTTCATACGCCCAGAAGCCATGCGCCAAGCTTCCTCATGCGCCGAATCTTCCAGGCGCATCAAATTTACTTTCTCAACAAATCAAGATCTTTGAAGCGATGTACACGTGCCACGTGTCATTGACTCGGTTCTGCTCATGAACGGGTGCCAACCACCCAAGATCTCAGCAACAAACAAATCTCAACAACTGCCACGTGTCAGCTCATCCGCATCCCAACAGTGCAGTTACACCAGATTCAGTTCAAGCTTCCCGGACGCAGTGCCCCTATGCCTAACAAAGTCATGCGCGTAGCATTCCTACATGCAAAATTTCCATACGTGTATCGCATATGCGCGCATGAATGGACCATTCCACCACATATAAATAGAAAGATCATTCCTTCATTTCAGCCCCCCGGATTAATTCACACAGATCCAGAGAGTTCGAGATCGTCGTCGGATCGTCAACGGAGTAAAGAAGCAACCCTCCATCGTCACTCGTCTCTAGAAAAAACAAATTGTACTCGAAAGATCCTGCTGATCAATTATAAAAAGTTTTCAATTACTTTTGTAATGGCGAACAACCAGAAAATTCAGTCTCCGCCATACTTGCAGATGCAACAGAAAGACGACATCTCTAAAACCCTAGATCTCACAACGAACCACAACCGACAACGAACAACCAACGTTGATATGTAAAAATCCTAGATCTCATAAACGAACCACGAACGACCACGAACAACGAACGACCATTCATGAAAAGTATACGAAAAAAATAGTCCAAATTTTTTTTGCCCAGTCGTAGATGGGATGTACAGTACCTTCAAAAGATGCTCTAATACCAAGTGAAGTTTGGAGAGAAGAGAAGGAGAAAAAGAGAAGAGAGAATATGAGAAAGGAGATTACAAGGGCTTGAAAAAGGAGATTACAAGGACTTGAAACCCTAGATTGCATCTCATGTGTATTTATATTAATAAGCAATAAATCCACAATTACTATTGTACCCTCATAAGATAAACAACAATAATAACTCTAACAATTGTAATAATCATGTGAAGAGATAAACCAAGACAGCTAACCAAACGGGTTCAACAGTAACCCATTTTTATGATGATTTTCTGTCCACCAATATTGTTCAATTAGCTTTTGTCCATCTTCTAGTGTTTGGTGACATTAACATAAGAATGAGAAGTATCCAATCTGCTATGGTTAGGTCTGAGATATAGAAATTGGTGTTTCAAAATTGGGAAACATAAGGAGTATCTGCTACACGTCCATGAAGTTCATGGCACCAGCATATCCTATACAGGTAAGCAACTCAAAGCATTCATGTCATCGACTGCTATGCTCATCGATACTCTAGAATCTGTTGTAATTTATTTCAGTTCAAATCAAGGTTGCCATGACCGAATTTGACTCAGTTAGACATATAGACCCATGTCAGTTATTAGAGTCAAAATGCATGTCCATAATTTGGGAACCAACAGAAGGTGTGTGAATCAGAATATTTCAGAATACAATCACACACATAAAAAAAACTGCTATCAGGTTTAAGTGCACAGCAGGCCCACCATTCTCATTAAAAGTGGTTGACCAACACTTGTCTTGAATATGTTTCTTCAAGGATGTGGAAGTCTTCTTTCATTTCTCGATGGTGAAGTAAGACCAAGCTCGTGAGCTTATTATCCTAGGTCGGAACAAGTTGATATTATCACTCTTTGTTTGTTTTTTTCCTTCTTTTTTTTGTATGTTTCTCTTCAAAATCAGCACTTTGAAATTCTGGATTTCCCCCTACCCCATTTCATTTGTTTACAACCTTTCTCAGCACTAGATGATTATTTCACGAAGACAAAATAGGATATGGGACACATTAAAGCCATCATCTTTGATTTTTCAAATAAATGCATATACTTCACAATGACAATCTAAACCTACACCCATTAACACAGTGGCAAAATAGTTCATCAAGAAGAAAATATATTCTTTATATATAGACTGCGTTCAGTGACAATTTATCAACCCGACCTAATCCCCCTCCATTTCACATACATGAGTAATCAAGTTCTAGACCTATATATGAAACCAAAAGTTGTCCTCCCCCTTAAATTATAGTTTATCAGCAACCGCAAAGAGCCTTTCCTTTAAGGATAGGTTAGATTCTTTAATACATTTTAGCAAAAGAGTATGGAGTTTACCATACAGATTTTGAGCGCCTTGACTAACAAAAAAATACATAAAGGAAACAGGGTTAAAGAAGAAAAAGGAACTATACCATAGCTGTAAATAGTACTATAGTTTATGGTGAAGCTATTGACTAAGTACTTACTACTGAAATGTATATATGTACACATTTGCACGGACATCTGCATATTATACCCATGTCCATATATCAAGTACTTAAAAGGTCCCAATGTGATATACTATCCAAGTAACTGCATGCAAGTGCCTTGACAATGGAACCCTGAAAATTGCATGTTTAGTAGGTTTGTGAGTCACTGAAAAGTTAAATAACAAAGGAGTAGTGATTTGTGTTGAAGAGTAGATTAGTTATCTTATTTTCTGCACCTATTTTTCTTTATATATTTTCCATTTCTAGCTAGGTTCAGTGATGTCATTAATGATGTCACATGGATTATATGCTCTATATATTGTAAGGCTAACAGCACTAATAAAATTATCCCATTCTAACTACAATGTAGCCTCCACAGCTACAATTTGCATTATAAAGCAATGTTGAATGCAGAAATTTACATGGAGTAGGTGAAGACTGTAGGACTTTTTATGCAGATGCAAAATATGTATCTGGTTGCTTGCCATCATGCCAAATGGGTCCCTAATGATTTTCTACCAAGATTTCTAGGGTTAATCAAAGATAACCAGGTGGATCAGTTTTCAATATTCTATGATAGATATGTTAACTTGGAGAAGCCTAATTATGAATTACTCACCCAAGAAATAAAGAAGCCTCCATCATCAGCCAGTTCCCACATTAATCACTTCAATAACATTTATAAGATCAATGTGAAAATGTTGCCTCATTCTACAAGCCAAATTGCCTCTACTGACCGATGAGGCTTGTTTGTGGTTGGTAGTATTCCAATGAAGTGGGCCACTCATGAGTCGAGTCTGGCTCATTGTGGCATATGGTGGCAATAACAAAAGTTGATTTTTATAAGGTTTCCTATATGCTTGACTTATATAATTGTTGTGAGCCAAGGCTCTAAAGAAACTCAGATAAATGGATTAAGACGTGTGTCACATCCTCTTAGCTTCGTAAATGGATACCATTACTTATGTCGTCAAATTGACGAAAATATCTTAGATACACAAAACATATCTTAAGATACGTACGATACTAACCTATAAACCATGTGTTTCATTAAACAAAACGAGATGGAAAATTTATCTATGGATGCAGAATATGGACAATTTCAAATAGGTACAAAGCAGTCACCTATGTTGCACGAATACTAGACATGGACACGAATACGGACACAATACAGATACAGTCCTCATTCTTCCCAATCCATGCAACATAGCTTATGATACACTTTTGTAACTTACGTTAAGATGTTATCACCCGAAACTATGTATTATCTGATACAAATATTATTGCGTTAACATGAATTTAACCAGATCTAAGCCAACTTTAACATGGTTTTATAGCTCAATACTTCAAATCTAAAACTCAACTTAAATACCATTATAAACCTTTAAAACATGTTACAACTTCTCATTCTACCTACTCGTTTGAGTGAGCTCTTTGGACGAGCATCTCCTTTCAAGTATCCTTCAATGACTTTGAGCATCTCCGACAATGTCTAATATCATTGGATGACATCTAGCAACATCAGATACTTCAACAAGTCAGACAATTAATTTTAACCAAAAAAACAAATATTTTACTTTTTTTTAAAGTATTGTTTCTCTAATTTTAACATTTCTATAAGTTTCTATGTTTTCTTTTGTTTTTTTCTTAAAGAGCTTTACTATCTTTGGTTTCTAAGATTTTTAAAGTTGCACATTATTTAGAAACTAGAATCTACATCAAAACACTATTTGAGTGTAACTGAATTGAGTTCTTATTGATGCAAGGATGGTATACTTATAAATACAGACACAAAATCAATGTTATATTTTTTGCTATTAAGTACCGACTTTGTGATGAACTAGTCATTTATTGCTGCACAATTCTCCTTATTATTGCTAAGTATGTTCTTTTAGATAAAATTGCTAAGTACGTTAAAATAATCAATATGGAGGGTTATACTAGTTTCCAATCAAGTATCCTATGGAATAGTGTATCTTAAAATACATGATGCGATAATCAAGTGAATCAATACACGAGCTTGTTATTGCTAAATACGATAAATTCATCAATATATGAAGGGTTATGTTAGTCTCCAATCAAATATCCTAAGGAATAATGTATCTTACGATACACAATACATGACACTATAATCAAGTGAATCAATACACAATACGTATCTTTGTCACTTATGAACCTGAGCTTCTACACAAAGACAAGTTGACCGAGGGGTGTGTTCTCCAATGGCTACCAGAAACCGAGTGAATAAGGGTAAACAATAGTGAGGGAGAGAGATAATGCTACCTACCCTTTTCAAAGGAGAGGGTATTTATAGGTTGTTGACCTGACGTCAATCCTCAATGTTGGTGTCAAATTTCTAGCCAAGGTAGTTATGAGCATGAGTGGGTCATACCATAAAACTTAGGTGGTCAGTTATCAGGTATGTAGATTTATCTATTGGATTGTAGTTAAAGCTCATGCAACCAATGTGCACCCTTAAAGTTCCTCTAGACTATTAAGAGTCTAGACGAAGAGGTAAGATGATACAAATTGTCATTGCTACATTTATATATAGGGATTTTTTGACTTTCATCCCACTTGTTAATATAAATTTGTACTTGCATCCCACTTTTTAATTTTATTTGACTTACATCCCACTTTTTGTCACGAAAAATATTTTTCGTGAAAAAATAAATACATTTCGTGACAAAAAGTGGGATGTGAGTCTAAAAAAATTAAAAAGTGGGATGTAATTACAAATTTATATTAACAAGTGGGATGAAAGTCAAAATTTCCCTATATAAAATCATGTCCTTCCTCTACAGGTCATGCTCGCTCAACCCTGGTTGTTATGGGTGTGAACATTATTACTTTGAGATAGAAATATAGTTAGATTGAGTTTTCCAGCACAGGATCTCCTAGCTAGAAACTTACCCTGGTTTCTCAAAAAAAGAAAAAGTAGTGTTGGCTCATACATAAATCAAAATTGAATAGATTTCTCTGTGATATCTTCTAGAAGGATTGAACTAGCTAGGTACTGGCATTTCTATGCCTTATTGAAGGGGTCAAGTTTGTACAATGAGTGTATCACATGATTTCCTAGAAATTTTAAATTGGCTTTACTGGCCAAATAGTGGTGTCAAATATATGCAAATGATTGTCTACAAAGTTGCTTATTCCACAATCTACAAAAATCAAAGTTTTACAACATAAAATCCACCTTCCAAGAAAGAGAGATACATTCTGGAAACAAGTTTTGCAGGATTTCTAGTTCTTACACTACAAAGTGCATATTATATTTCGTAGTTTACTGCATCCTGCATTAGCTTGGTTGTTGGGTTGGGCATCAAACCAACGTGCATGCCTTTCCCACCTCTCTACAGTGAAACTGTGAAAGCGGCTCAAAATCTACATTTTTCTTTCAATCTGAAGTTTACTACAAGAAGCACCAACTTGGCTTCTAAAATAGTAAAACCTCGCTTCATATCCTATGGATCAGCAAATTCCATAATTCTAAATCGGCTTATGCAACTTCTGTTATCTTCACACTGGTGGTGTCAAAATGAACGCATTTGGACTCTATGCATGAACAATGTGTTAAGATTTAGATTTACCATCCGTAACATGGTTGTACACAACAATTTGACATTTGTATTTGGAACCAAGGGCTTTCTTCGAAATATATTCTTTAAAAATGATTAAGAAAATATTATGATAGTTTTCCAAATTCGTGTGGTCAAACCATAGTTTGTAGTATTGGCCGATACCGGTACGGTTTGACATGTTATCCGATACCGACCGCTAGTGATACCAACGTTGGAGGTCTATTTCCATGTCAATTCGGTGGAGAAAATTGAACAGAAAAGACCAATCAACAAGGATGTAAAAGCAGCATAGTAATGTTGTAAAAGCATGTAAATCAAGAAATTAGAGAACTTATTTATCGCATGTAAACCAACCAACAAGGGTGTATTATTTCATTCAATTTTAAAACTACTAAGAAACAACACACAAAATACTTAAAATTATGACTTAAATGTATTAAAAAATTAAACAATCAATAATTATTTTCTTTCTGATACCAAAGAATCTGATACTCTGATCCAAAACTGCTGATACTGTCAATACCGCCGATCCCAATACTCAAAAGAAACGTCATATACTGATTTCGATACCGATATTATGAACCTTGGGTCAAACGTGGCTTTAACAAGAGAAATCGCATAGAACACGATTAATCTAATGAAATCGAATTTTCAAACCCTAACTATGGAAACTATTCTATTTGTATATTATAATTATTTTAAAGAAAAACTATTTTATAGAAAACTAATATCTTCCAAAATACTCTTTGTCCCTTTGAACATACAAGAGAAAGCACTAGTTCCAGCATCCAAACACCGCGAACTGGGAAGTGAAATCATGCCATAAACATGATCTCTGTATGAAGGACAGAACTTTTGAGCCTTTGGTTCTCAAGAAGCATCACCAGCAGTAAGATTCAGTAACCCCCTACGCTGCACAGACAAAAATAGAACAGAACATGATACAGACAACAGAAACATTTTTGTGTCCTGGTCAGGTGTATTCTGGAGTATCCATGTGGTGTCAAATATGCATCCTACACGACGCAACACGGACACAGCACTTCAAACACAAAGGTGCCTCCTTTTTTAATATTTCTTTCTCATTTTGTAGTGTTTTCTTCGTACTAAACTAGAATCAGAGAAAAAGTTTCATATTGTAGTAAGAAAATTAAGGGGTGTTAATGGGGGACCTTGACGGAGAGAAAGACATTGCCCTGTCGCTGGAACTCGGCGAGCACGGCTAGGAGGTCCGTCCGGAGGAGGCGGGAGACGTGGGACTTCATGAAACTCTCCAGCCTTGGCGCCGAAGAGGCCACCCTCTTGAGCTCGTGCACCACGAAGAGTCCCTCTTTTCCCATCTCCTTCTTCCGCCGCCATATCGACAGGCTGGGGCTCGATGATAGTGATGATGAAGAATAAGAAGAACGATGAAGAATTGAAAGAGTTAGGGCTTTGAGCAATGAGCTAGGGTTTTGAGCTCTAATGGCAGAGGGGACTATGGAAGAAGAGAAGCGGAACATTTTGGAGTCATTCTTTTTGGGGATGGAGAGTTATGGAAGATAGCGGACGGGGAAGGAATAGGTCTAAGGCCTCGTTTGGTTCGCGGAATGGAAAGGAAAGGAAAGGAAAGTGATTCCTTGGTATTTTCTTTCCTTTAGAAAATTATAATTCTTATAAACTTTTCTTTTCGGTGTTTGGAAAGATCGGGATTATAACCGAAATATATCTTTAATTTTTAGAAAAAATTTGAGTGGCACCCCACATTTGTTATGCTTATTTAAGGTGCACCCCACATGATTACATTAATGCATAACACCCCCCACTTTGGACGGTTTCTGTCTAAAACTAACGATCAAATTTTTTTTTGACGAAAATGCCCTTGTCTCCTTTTGTGTCCCCCCTTCCCGTCACACGTGGCTGCCCGTCCTCCGCCCCCCGCCGTGCTCGGCCCCCTCCACGGCGTCGCCGCTCTCCCCCACCCCCTCCCCGACCTCGCCGCACCGCCCCCCTCCACCCCCCCGGCCATCACCACCACCACCATCACCAACATCATCATCACCACCACCACCACCATCAACCATCATCACCGCCCCCCCCCCCCGCTCCGCCCCCTAGCAGCAGCGCGCGGCGGCGGCAGCAGCAGCAGCGCGCGCGGCAGCAGCAGCGCGCGGCGGCGGCGGCGGCAGCAGCGCGCGGCGGCAGCAGCAGCGCGCGGCGGTGGGGGCTAGGGGGCGGAGCGGGAGGGGGGGCGGAGCGGGAGGGGGGGCGGTGATGATGGTGGATGGTGGTGGTGATGAGTTGATGATGATGGTGATGGGGGGTATTTTCGTCAAAAAAAATTGGTCAACGGGGTTGACCGTTAGTTTTAGACAGAAACCGTCCAAAGTGGGGGGTGTTATGCATTAATGTAATCATGTGGGGTGCACCTTAAATAAGCGTAACAAATGTGGGGTGCCACTCAAATTTTTCCTAATTTTTATTATAGTATTTGGTGTTTGTAAAGAAATGAAACAAAATCAAGTCAATTTTCAAAAATATCCTCGTGCTAATAAAAATAATTATTACTTAGAAATATTTTTGTCTAAAAGATATTATGGATAAAAATGGTAAATAATATTATGAACATGGATATTTTGGTCAAAACTTTTTGTAATAAATGCGGAAAAGTTGGAAGGAAAGTGATTCCTTAGATAAATGGGAGGAACCACTTTCCCCCCTATTTTCCTACCTCTTGGAAATCATTTTCCCCTTTCCAACAACTTTTATTTGGCTCCCAAACATAGGAAAGGAATCACTTTCCTTTCCCAAGCTCAAATTCCGGTAACCAAACGAGGCCTAAGTCTATTTTTGACACATCATCTTTATCCAACCTAAAATTATTTTGGAAATAGTTTTGTGAACATGCACACTAGATTTGACCACTATTTTGACACATAGTGATCCTCCACCAGTTTGCTCGTAGGTGCAAAATATTCGAATATATGTTCTGAAACGATAGTCAGTCCTCATCCTCATGAGCCCGAAAATCAGAAGAAAATGATGCAAAGAGATGATTTTCTATATAAATGAATGTAATGTATGGAACGATATCATTGTAATTATGTATATTCATGAAAGATTATAAGCCAAGTATGGCATGTATTCGAGAGAAATTTAGAGCCTTGTAATTGATTCAAAGTTATCAATAAAGATATTTGTTTCCTTGTAGCATTGTGTTCATTTGATTTTTTGCAATATTGTTCGTTGCTTAAATTTTTGCATCACAGTTCCACTGTGTTGGTGCCTGAATAGTCTATTTTTATTAATGTACAGATTTTGGTCCTGTGCAAGCACAAATTGGCCTTGCCCGACATCACGCCTAAATGAGGAAGATTGGTTCCACAGAGATCAAATTGAGGACGAATGATTCTACGGAACCGGGACGTGACATCCTAACCCTAACCCTAACTCGAATAAAAATGATCACCCACCACAGCCACCACCACATGTCTGTGGTCGATGTAACCAGAAGTATCAACAATATACCCCATGATCGCACGTCCTACTAATTGAGTTCCTTCTATGGATGATCTTTCCATTGTACTTTACAACCTACATGTACCATGCATCTGATTCTAACTTTGTCTCTTGCCATTATTTGGCTCATCCACTTTACAAGTTTGGAAGTTGTCTTTCTTCAATTTCTATACATTTCCTGCGCGGGAGGTATTCCAGCTTATAGGTCGTGAGCCTCTGTCACCCCCAGTTTCCATGAACAGGAGTATTTTGATAATTTTTCACTTTAAAATTATTTTGGAATTATTTATTTATTTATTGTATTATTTTGGGGTTGTTTAAGTCGGGTTCGAATTTCAACTCATTCCGACTTGTATCGGGGATCCGGGGTAGTTTTGACTCTAGCGAGCCCACACACTAGTTAGCCATGGCCCACATGTTAGTTATTTTAGTTAGTGACTAGGTTAAATTATTTTGGTTATGATTAATTAAATTAGAATTAATTGGAATGACCAAACTACCCCCGACTTAAACCCCTTTCCATGTATTAGTAAATAGGCTAGAGAGGGGGCTTTTGAACTTTTCCCTAATAGGACAAAAGCCCTTAATGGCCGGCCACCTATGGGTGGATAAGGCTCCATCAAACTTTATTATTTCCTCTTTCATTCTCTCTCTTGTTCTTTCCCAATTTTTCTAGAGAGCAAACCCTAGAAATTTTTTCACCAAATCCTTCCATTTTCTCACCCAATCTTCTTCCTTCCTTCTCCATTCTAGACAAGGAGGGGGCTACTCAAGTTTGAAGGGATTCGGAGCTTGTCCGTGTCCGTTTGGGATTCCTACGTGTCGGTGGCGTATCGGGATCGATTCGAGTCACCGAGAGGTATAAATCCTTTCTCTCTCTCATTTCTCTTATGCATTAGATTTGTTTTGACCCTTAGGAATGACCCCCATGGTTTTGTGCCCATTGATGTCCATTTTGTGTCCATTTGGACACTTGTAGAGGTGTCCAATGTGTAGGATCGTGTCCTAATAGGAAAACCCCCTATTTGGACACATGTAAATTGTTTGTGTATTAATTTTAGGTTGTTCTAATATTATTCTAGATTTTACTATGTGTTTAGGAATAGTTTTTCCTATGTATCATAATGTATCATATTCCTAATATCTATATGTGTATATCTGGTGATATATTAATCTCTCTCTCTCTCTCTCTATATATATATATATATATATATATATATATATATATATATATATATATATATATATATATATATATATATATATATATATATATGGTTTATATATATGGGGATATATATTATGTGGTGTGACTTTGTGATTTGGTATTAGGGAGGGGTCGGCCAAGTTTGGAGTAGTGTGAGTGGGGTGAGTAGAGTGAATAGGAGGGAGGGGAAAACCCAGCTACCACTGCCCATAACACAGCCACATTGCTAACCACAAGACAGCCCCCAAACAGTCCAGATTTACCCCCCTTACTTGCTGTCCTATTAGCCACTTTACAGTCCCTTAAATCCCATGTTAGCAGTCCCTTAAATACCTATAGATGGTTGTCCTTAACACCTAGATGGCTATCCATATGTAGCCTTGATGGGCTGTCCCTTTACTGCCCAAACAACAGTCCATGTACTGTCCCTTAGGACCAACACATGGCTGTCCCCATCTAGCCTATGGTGGCTGTCCAAGTTCACCTAAAACAGTCACTTAAACCACCCCTCATTGACAGCCCTTAGTCCCATTTCCTGTCATTTACCTCCCCCTAAACCTAGCACTTGACAGTCCCATTTACACACCTACATTGTTGTCAAACCAGTCCATATACTGTCCTCTAACAGTCCTAAACACCACATAGTGGCTGTCCCCAATTTGCCCTGTAAATAGTCCAAATTTCCCTTGATTTCTGTCCAAATTTTCACCTACATGTTGTCCCAAAGAACCATCACTATGATACATGGTAAGGTATTGGTAGGGTAATGTAGGCTTTACCTAGAAGTAGGGTATTTGGAGTCTAGAGTCTAAGATAGGGTTAGAACTTGATTCCCTTGGTTGGTAATTATCAAATATAGTGCTCATAGACTAGTTTTGACGTCGGTTGACCATTTTGACCAAATGTCAACAAAAGTCAACCGAGAGTCAAACTTAGTCTTTAAGCGACTAGATTTGACCGAAACCAAACCAGAGTTGACCAGTTGACTGAAAGTCAACAGTTGGTCAACATTAGACTAGCTTGACCTAGGGTTGACCTAGAGTTGACCAAAGTTGACTTTTTGACCAAAAGTCAACTGTAAGTCAACCTTTGACCCCGTTTGACCCAGTTTGACTTGGATTGACTCCCAGTGACCTAGAATGACCTAGTATGACCTAGTATGACCTAGTATGACCCAGTTTGACCTAGATTGACCTAGTTTTAACTTAGACTTGCATTTATGACTTGAATTAGTTTTTATTTTCAGTATTAACCCTGTTTGACTCATAGTATCTTATTTTAGGTCTGTGATCACTCTGAGCGTCTGTTCACCCTATCGGCTCAGGACCACAGGCGAGTACATTTACTGATAGTTTTCATTGTCTTGATATCTACTATATCTGATTCAGTTATAGTATTTTACATGATTCCTGACACGACAGTTCACGGACTAGTATACGTCGGATCCTGTCATGAGATGTTATTCCTGGACTCCCTTGGTATATGTGTATATGATATTTCTGTGTTTCTGTACTTATATAGACATTGATTTGGGAGTGGGCTGGCCCCCTGCTCTCGAATCCTGTGTCATGACGTGCCATGTCCGGATCCGTGATACTATTCGGGAATGGGGGAATTATTAGGGGTTATGTGATCAAAGCCTCCCTGTAACTATATTTTGCTAGCGCCACCCTCACCTCACGTAGGGTGTAGCAGATACCCCATTACCAGTTATCCAGGTTGGACGGCATGACTCTCCGTTGAGGACACCGCGGATTGCCCGGCCAAGTGGATAACCATCTCTTGCTTCCCTAGCAGATTACATATCGCTCTAATAGTTCAAATCACCTTTTACATTTATTTGTGTATCTTATATTCCAGTTTAGCTTTACTTTCTGTACTTCTCACCTTGCTATGATTCCATTACTCACATGCTCTACCTGTCTTTATACTGTGCCATGTTTTGAGACTAAGTCCTGTTTGAAAGAAGGGTTACAACTCCGGTCCTTGTTTGGTTCAAGGGTTGTAACTCGGCTTTCAAATGGTTCCCAAGTCGCCTATATCTTTATCTTGTATTTCACTATTGTTGTCTCTTATAGTATTTCTCAATTCATATGGAACTACTGTTGGTGTTTGTACTTGCTCATTTTCCTAACAGGATACCGTTGACAAATTTTACAGATGATTCAGAGGCTGATTGCCCGACCTACTATGGGGTTGAGTCTGATGGATTAGACTTAGACCGTGGCTTGTTGGTAGAGCCACTAGACTTTGCTCACCCTGAGTAGCATAGTTTAGTTAGGTTTGCCTGGCCTGCGAGCCAGCTAGTACATTTCAGTTGTAGTATCTTTTACATATATTTTCTGAGACTCTGGATGTTTGTGTATAGCTCTGACTTGAGGATCTTGGACTCATTTCATGTTTTATCTATCATATCTCTTTTCCATGCTATCTACCTTAGTTTGATAAATGTGATTGAGACTGTATTGCTATGTCACCTCCATTCGGAGTGTATATACTGTACAGGTATATTTATCTGTTTTAGTCGTAGTATTTACAGACCCTATATACAGCGTTCTACCGCCGATTCTGCGGCGTAGGCTGGACGTAACCACGTGCTCGTGCCCCTCTTCAGGGTGCGGGTCGTGACATATTTTTGTGGTAGCCCATGCAGGTTTGTGTCGTAATTAGTACGATCTCGTAATGGTGCTCGACATAGAGTACTAATTACGAGCCTGCAATTAGGACATATGATCTAGGGTATGATAGGAGTTACTCAATCACATGTTAGGAAATTTTTAATCTTTTTATTACCATAACAAATTCTTTTTGCATTGAATTTAATTGTCCTTCTTTGATATTCCTATCATGTGCCACATTGATTCCTTGTTTCAATCTATCATCAGGATGACGATCACTCGCTCTCAGGCAGCGGGTTCTAGCGCTGTACTGGAGAGGCCCGATCCGGCTGGTCTTCCACCTCCGGCTACGGGAGCTGCACTTGAGGGAGCTGCCCCCTCAGTTCCTGCCCTTCCGACGGGAGCAGCAGTAGAGACGGTTCCATGAGGTCTTCTACCTCCAGCAGCGGGACCGTCCCTGGTCATCCCTGACATTCTTCCACCGCCGCCTCAGTTACCGGCAGATACTTAGGGGATGATGGCCCTTCTGCAGCAGATGCTGCAGACACAGACAGCACAGGCAGAGGCACAGCACCGTCAGACAGAGGTGCTGCGACAGACCATGGAGAACTCGTATCAGCTAGCTATGGCAGCAGTGGAGAGAGGTGCACCGGCTACAGTTCAGGGAGCACCAGTACAGCAGCAGGGTCAGGGGAGGCCCGGTACACACCTCGACTTCAGGAAGATGAACCCGCAGAAGTTCAAAGGTATCGAGGGTATCCTATACGCGGACGACTGGCTAGAGGATGTCCAGCGGAGTCTGGAGTTGGCAGAGGTCCCGAGAGGTCTGTGGGTGACTTCTGCAGCGAGCCAGTTTTTCGACATAGCGCTGACTTGGTACCGCACGGATCCGCGTACGTCAGTGAGGGGTTTATCTTAGGAGGACTTCAGGAAGCTCTTTAAGGAGAAATTCTACCCAGATGTAGCCTTGACAGCTTTGGAGGGGCAGTTTGCCAGTCTGGTACAGGGGAACTCATCGGTAGACGAGTATGCAACGGAGTTTTTCCGCCTGAGCGGGTTTGTACCTAGTTTTGTCTAGGATGAGGGGTGTAAGGCCCGGAAGTTTCGGAAGGGCCTTATATATGTAGTGCGCACTCGCACCTCTGGGAGACGTGATGCGACCTTCGAGCAGATCCTTATGGAGGCACAGATTGCAGAGGAGGACTTCGGCCTCAAGCCGAAGAGGGGCAGTGACGCTCTTGGAGCTAGTTCGAGTGCAGGGCCAGCGAAGCGTCCACATTTCCAGCAGAGGCAGTTCTAGCAGCAGCAACCTCAGTTGCAGTTCCAGCAGGCACCGACGCGTGCCCAGCAGCACCAGGGTCAGGGTCAGGGTCAGGTCAGAGGCCGGCTACACAGTGTAACTTCTGCGGGAAGCCAGGGCACACTAGAGAGGTTTGCAGAAAGAGGTTGGGCGTCTGCTTATACTGTGGGGCGCCCGATCACCAGCTGAAGGACAGCCGTTTTCGGGGAGTCCGAGGAGGTCAGGACAGAGCGCAGCCGACCAGAGGACCAGCAGTTCAGCAGAGAGGTCCTCCACTTCAGACTCAGCAGCAGCGTTTTGCACAGCACCAGAGGGGAGCCCCTGCAGACAGAGTGTTTACCCTAACAGCAGAGAAGGAGGCAGAGCCAGTAGGCGATGTAGTGGCAGGCCACATTCTTCTTGATTCATTCCCTACATTTACCTTATTTGATTCCGGTGCCACTCATAGCTTTGTGTCTGTTTCCTTTGCTCTAAGACACAATATTATTGCTGAACCTTTGGGTAGGACTTCCAAGATATTGACTGGGGGAGGCATCATCCTGGTCAACAATATCTGCAAGGGACGGAGAGTTACTGTAGGAGGCCGAGTTTTGGGTGCGTGCTTGCTCGTAATGCCCCTTCCGAGGTACGATGTGGTACTCGGAATGGATTGGTTGAGCATGCACCATGCTACTATAGATTGTAGAGGAGGTAGGATTCTGTTTAGGCTGCTGGGAGAGCCAGAGATTGTGTTTGCCAGAGGAGCAGCTGAGCCAGGAGATGGGTTCTGCGGAGCTTTACTGGCGGGGTAGGCATTGCCACATCCATTGATAGCTGACTTCATGGATGTTTTTCCCGAGGAGTTGCCTGGGATGCCGCCGGATAGAGACATTGAGTTCTCTATAGACTTAGTACCTGGCACTGAGCCTATCTCACAGCACGTCTATAGGGTTAACAATAGCGAGTTGGCGGAGCTGAAGAAGCAGGTCGACGAGCTGCAGGACAAGGGATTCATTAGATCCAGTTCATCGCCTTGGGGAGCGCCAATCCTATTTGTACCAAAGAAGGATGGTACGATGCGCATGTGTATCGACTACAGGGCGCTCAACAACCTCACTATCAAGAATAAGTACCCATTGCCGAGGATCGACGACTTGTTCGATCAGTTGAGCGGCGCCAAGGTGTTTTCAAAGATAGATCTGAGGTCCGGTTATCATCAGCTGAAGGTAAAGTAGGAAGACATTCCGAAGACAGCTTTTCGGACTCGGTATGGCCAGTATGAGTTCACAGTGATGCCATTTGGGTTGACCAACGCCCCAGCTGTGTTCATGAACTTGATGAACAAGGTATTCCATCAGTACCTTGACAAGTTCGTGGTGGTCTTCATAGACGACATCCTGGTCTACTCAAGGATGCCGGAGGAGCACGAGGAGCATCTGAGGATTGTGCTCGAGACTTTGAGAAAGGAGCAGTTGTATGGGAAGTTGTCGAAGTGTGAGTTCTTCCTGGACCAGGTCGAGTTCTTGGGTCATGTAGTGACCGAGCACGGGATCTCAGTAGACCAGAAGAAGATTGATACGGTAGAGTCTTGGTCTTCGCCCAGTACAGTTGTCGAGATTCGGAGCTTTCTGGGATTGGCGGGCTACTATCAGAAGTTCGTCCAGGATTTCTTACGGATCGCGGAGCCGATGACTAGACTCACTAGGAAGGACGTGGAGTTCGTCTGGACTGAGGAGTGTCAGGCCGCCTTCGATGAGCTGAAGAAGAGGTTGACATCAGCTCCGATCTTGACATTACCGTCTGGGACCGGTGGTTTCTTGATTTATAGCGATGCTTCTGGCCGGGGTCTGGGTTGTGTACTTCAGCAACACGGGAAGGTGATTGCCTATGCATTTAGGCAGTTACGTCCTCATGAGAAGAACTACCCGACTCACGATCTGGAGTTAGCCGCTGTCATCTTTGTCCTGAAGTTGTGGAAGCACTATCTGTACGGAGAGCAGATTGAGATCTTTACTGATCACAAGATCTTGAAGTACGTGTTCACTCAGAAGGAGCTGAACATGCGGCAGAGACGTTGGCTTGAGCTGATGAAGGATTTCGATATCGCCTTGTAGTACCATTCAGAAAAGGCCAACGTAGTTGCAGATGTCTTGAGCAGGTATCCAGTGGCTATGTATCTGACATCAGACCATCATCTTTTGGCTGACCTGGACAGTTTAGGAATCGAGGTGATTATTTTAGGCATGGAGGTGCAGATGTGGGGCTTGCAGATTCAGTCTGAGTTGATGGACAGAGTCAGATCAGTACTGTATGATGATGTTGCCCTGAGGTGCATCAGGGATCAGGTGCAGGCAGGGCTGCTTGATGATTTCTCTATTGCCGAAGATGGGTCGCTGCGGCACGGTGCTAGACTGTGCGTTCCGAGTGGGGAGCTTCGAGAGGAGGTTCTTCAGGAGGCACATCGCTCTCAGTACTTTATGCATCATGGTGCCAACAAGATGTATAGAGATCTGAGAGAGCATGTTTGGTGGTACGGCATGAAGCGCGAGGTAGCTCAGTTTGTATCTCGCTGCTTGGTTTATCAGCAGGTGAAGGCCGAGAGGCAGAGGCCCGGTGGGTTGCTACAGCCACTACCTATTCCTGAGTGGAAGTGGGAGCACATCACCATGGACTTTGTGTCCGGACTTCCACGGTCCCCAGGAGGGAAAGATGCGATTTGGATCATAGTTGATAGATTGACCAAATCGGCCCACTTTTTGCCTTTCAAGGTAGGATTTTCTACGGAGAGGTTGGCAGAGTTGTATGTTCGTCAGATCGTACGATTGTATGGGGTTCCTGTGAGCATAGTTTCAGATCGGGATAGCCGTTTCACTTTCCACTTCTGAAGGAGTTTGCAGGCTAGCTTGGGTACCTCGCTCAAGTTTAGTACCGCTTATCACCCCCAGACAGACGGACAGTCGGAGAGGACTATCCAGACTTTGGAGGATACGCTTCGCACGTGTGTGCTAGATCTCGGGGGTTCTTGGGAGGATCATCTTCACCTGGTAGAGTTTGCTTACAACAACAGCTACCAGGCCAGTATAGAGATGTCGCCATTCGAGGCTCTATATGGACGGAGATGTCGTACTCCCTTGTCATGGGACGATGTTGGCGAGAGGGTGCTGCTTGGACCGAGATGGTGGTGGATGCAGCTGAGAAGGTCAGGTTGATTAGAGACAGACTTCGGGTGGCTCAGGATAGGTAGCAGCATTGGGCCGATAGCCACCGGAGACCGTTAGAGTTCGAGGTTAGTTTCAGTTCCTGTTTGTGATTGCTGGTGATTTGTCTGTCCTGTGTTCTGAGTTTGTTCTACGTCTAGGTTGGTGCTTTGGTGTTCCTGAAGATTTCTCCGACACGGGGCACGATTCGCTTTGGCGGAGACGGGAAGCTTAGTCCGCGCTACATCGGACCTTTCACCATCCTTGAGAGGGTCGGTGCAGTGGCTTACAGGCTAGACTTGCCGCCTACGCTAGAGTGTGTACGCAACGTGTTCCATGTGTCGCAGCTGAGACGGTACATGGCGGACCCCAGCCATGTATTGGACCATTCAGCGATCGAGGTGGGGCCTACTCTTCACTATCCAGAGCAGCCAGTAGAGATTCTGGATCGTAGGGAGAAGGTGCTCCGGAACCAGGTTATACCCTTGGTTCGTGTTGCATGGAGACATCACTCTCCAGGTGAGTCTACCTGGGAGAAAGAGGACGACATGCGGGAGCATTTCCCTTATCTCTTCGTGTCATGCCCCGCTCCCGTAGGAGCGATCGTCCTTGCTAAGGCGTGATGCCGCACGGGCCTAGATTGCGCCCGTGCAAGGCCAAGTCCAGAAACGGCCAATTTAAGCTAGGCCACAGAGTCGCACAGAGTGTCCCCATTTTACAGCGAAAAGTAAATGAACACAAATTGAAGCGAATTCAAACTCTTTATTGATATTTAAGAAGTTTACAAGCGGCGCTGGCCTAGTTTACAAGTCGCTCAAGCTCTCTCTCTCTGAAACATAAAAGACGTGCCAAGTGGCTTACAGGATGGAATGATTCATGGCGATGTTCCAATACATTATGTCCTGTATATGGTGGTCCAGCTCCTTGCAACGCTCCAAGGCTCGAGAGATAGCTCCGCGCCTTAGCACGTTCGAGGGAAGCTCCGCACCCGCCGGCGTCTCCTGCATCCTGCAAGCAGACTGTGGGGTTATCAGTACATTGTTATGCACTGGTGGGGAGGCTAGCTCGCCCACAATGCTATCATTACCAAACACGTTCTATTTACTTTTGTGCACCTTCTATGATTCATTGTCTTTCTATTCTTGCCTTAGGATCATTTTCATGGCATATTTCATATCCTATCTCGTGTTGCGTAAAGCAAGTGTCGCATGAAAATACATGCACGACTTACCCATACTTACCGTCCGGCCTTCCCTGTCCAACGTAAACCAAGTTAGTCAACAATTCATATAAAATAACTTAACGTAGTTCATGTAAGCATTCAATGTCAAGTGCGTGTCCTTGCCTCGGGTTCTAGCACATCGTAAGCACGTTTTCTAACTCGTTTGCTCGAAGTACTCTTTGATCATTTTGTGTGTTATATTCAAGCCTATTCAGAAAGTACTTTGTACAGTTACTTAGACTACTTTGATTTCAATGCAAGGACTTTCACGTGGATTGCCACCATCAAAGCCCACTTAAATCTATATGCACCGGTCGCTGGCATCACAAGCCATTTTGGACACATCCAAGCCGTGGTATTTCTCAACTAGCGTAGGGTGAGGACTGGCACACACCCCGTTAGTCTCTTAAAATATGCCTGCACTTACGTCCCCCGGGTGGCCGAGTCCGCACCCAGGCAGCCCGTAAGCCATGACTTGATCCCGCCTAGGCCGACTATGATCCTCCCTTTGATCATGCCGCGGAATCCGTATCACCCGTGCACGGGTCCGTCCATGACCATTTCGTATTTTATCGTCATAGGCTAACCCTTAGCCATAATGTGTTATCGACCAGGTTGACGTCCGTACAGTGCGGGTAGCGAGCTCCGTTGCACGTGCCCGTCACACGTGTCGCTAACCATTCCTTTCCTTCTTATCTTTTATTCATTCCTTCTTTTCTTTCTTTTACTTGTCCATTCGTTCATTGATTCATTTTCATATTCATCCTTTCGTTGATTCATTCATTCACTCGTTTGTTCGTTCATTCTTTCATTTATACATTATGCAACTTCCCGTGCGGGAGTCGTCTTGGCGACCCATCGGTCCTATAGTCTTTCAATGTTGCTAAACTCTACTCGGAACGACTATGTTGATAGTCTTCCCATTTCATTGTTGTAAACCATTTATTATTTCATTGTTGAACGCATAAGGGACCTGAACGTAAGCTTGTGCCTTAGCACGAGCGTGGAGCGCAGTACGAGAGTTCTCGTATTTTCCATGTTCCTTTCCATATTCTATACAAGCATACAAGATGGGATTAATCCCTTAGCTAGGTGTGTTGGGTCATTTATTAGCATGCGCGGTGTTATCGTCTAGCGATTTCAGTGATAGTGTCCGTATTATTATGTGTCTAGGCTAAGCAAAGACGGGTTCATCGGAGCCACCCACCTTAGCGATGTTCGCATTGGCCGAGCGACACTCCGAGTGCGCCTTTGAAAGTCTAAGTCTGGATTCATCTTGACGGGCCAATGTAAGCCTTGCATCGATTCTTCATCTGGTCGATGCCAACTCTTCGGGTCGACGGCTCGCTTGAATCGTTGTCCTTGCCGTTTGAATTGGCGTTCCGCTAGGGCGGAGCAGGTCATTACATAATATACCACTCAAAACAAGTCTCGTCCTCGAGACTTTCTGAGTGTAGGTCATCCTAACGTTCCCTAACTCATGTCGTGTGCGTATCGTAGACAATTCCTATCGACTGGCCTTATCACTCGATGGCATCGAACTATACTTGATACCTTTCCAAGTTCCGTATCGCATACGTTTGGTCGATTTTTATTGAATAACTTTTCATTCATTTTAGAGTTGATAGCACTTATTCAATTCAAGCATTTCTTCGACTCGGTTGCTATTTTGACGTATCATGGGACTGAAACGGTCGCACAAGGTGCGTTAAAATTTGTCAAATGCGAGTGTCGTAGGCTGAGGCAAACTTACTTTCGTTTATGCGCATCGCAATGCCCACTTGTAGCTGCATTCGAGTTCCTCATATCGCTGAGTTTGGATCGTGCACGTATCCAAGGTGTCCCTCGAATACGTACATTTCAACCAAGCTTAGCGATAGCGAAGTCGGATAAGCTACTCGTGATATTTTTGATTTGCCGATCGCTTTGCTAACTTCGATTTAAAACCGAACTCATGTGTGTATCACATATCGTTTATCTCGGTCCTCGAGATGATTCGATTTGCTTCTCAAGCGTTATTGTCCACGAAATCAGTATGATTTCTTCTTAGCGGGGTCGACCAAGCCTAAGTAATTTCCGTCCGATTCAAAACCAAGTATTGCACCATCATCAAGTATTTCTTCCTATCAACGATTCAATTCGTTATCCCAACTTTTACTTGCGCATCATCCATCCCTATCATTCCCTTCGTTTGGGGCCAATCTTGTCGTCGTTCACGCACACTCCCAGTTCTCCGTCCTACTCTAAGTCTTGTTTCACAAAGTCTATCATCCGTCCAGATGATACTGTAAATGCCATCGCACAGGTTCAATCACTCGGCATAGGGTCGTCAGCCTATCCACTAGGTCAGCTCACAAGGTCATAGTTACACGTCAGGTCCGTGGCTTGTCGTGCAAGGTCGTTGTACGACGCTCGCCCCAAATCCTATGGTCAGACCATTTGTTCGCTTGTACGGGAGTTTCTACCCAAGTTCGTTTCACTCAAATTTCTAAACATCGAGCATGATCACCTAATTCGTATCAAGACTTACGTTGCACATATTTAATTCCGTTCAATCACCAGTTCTAACCAATTCCTATATTCAATCACGAGGTCATCCAGCTCGACAATACATTGCGCCCCAATCTCATGCGAGTCCGATTATCCACGGCGGTTCATGAATTACCATGTAACGCTCCCGCGGAATAATCATTCTCATCGGGGCGTAACTCTTGTTTGAGTTTTAGACTAACCCATTCTCGATACGCGGATTGGACCTACTCAATCCTCAAGTTCAATTCTTCAAGCACACAAATTCATTCTCGAGTCCACCTTCGCGTCAAACCACAAGTCGAAGCAATCAGATTGCTACGCCATCCAAGTTCAATCACTCCCGCTGTATGAATCACCATATCAGCGCTCACGCGGAGTGATCGTCATAATCCGACGCGACGCATGTGCGAGGCTGGAGTTGCGCTCGCATAAGACAAGAATGTCAACGTTGTGGTTGTCAACGAAGCAAATCCAAGCATTCACATTTTCATCCAAGCCAAATCAATTCGATAGTTTGACCGTCATACGTTCAACTAGAAAATCCTCGAGCCAAATCTATCTTTCCCTCGACACATCTTTAACATCCCAAGTATAGCATCCAACGGAACAATAATATTTGCACGATCGTCATTCGCAAAGTCAGAGTACCCCCGAGTTATCGCATATCGATCTTTGATACACCTCAATACCATCGACGATATGCGTAACCTGACGATCTTCCTTTGCAACGAATTTCGAGTCGTACGTTGATGCTGTTGTCCGAGTTGGATATTCCACAATTTCTTCGATATTCAAGATCAAGTTCTACTGCTATTCCTCAAGCTAGTTTCAAGATCGTTGTTCAAACTCAAGTCACAATTCATTTGAATCAATAGGAAATCGTGTGCGTGTCCTCTAAGTTTTCCTCGATCAAGACCATTCATTTTCATTCACCGTTCTGAACCATTTTCTAACTCGCGTTGCCCATTGACAAGTTGTACAGCGACGTCTCGTTCGGGACTTTTGAAGTCACGGCCAACTAAGCGTGACACATTCTAAGGCTTTGTGCGATCACATCGCTTGCTGACATACTCGTACGACCCGTAAATCCTTTAGTCTCGCTCGAACAATTTTTATGACGTCCATACACCACTCAGGGTTCGAGCCACTCGACTAGTCACCGACACTCATTCTTATTCTTCTCTGAACCTATCACATACACCACTCGGATTCAAGCCATACGATCTAGTCCTCAATCACGTTTGCGTCATGCGCTAAGACATCCTTTAGATTCGTTCGACGAATCTCTAGCGTAATCGCTCACGTCGCCTCGACGTACTAAGTTGTTCGCATTAATCCTCAAAATCTAAGCCAAAATTTCGTGTATGCCTAAGCGTTAGTTTGATAGCGTTCCTATCGATATACACTCTAAGTGTAGCTTCGTTTCCAACCGAGCGGTACTTGATATCGCTCGTAACTCGATTGCACCAAAAGTCGAGGTGCACGACACGTGGCACAACATAACCAAAAGGTTGTGTGCATAGCTATCCCGTGCGGACTATATTCGAGTTCGCATGCTCACTTATTCTCGTTCGAGCGATAATCGATCTCACTCGCAACTCGTTTGCACCAGAAGGTCTAGGTGCGCGATACTCTGCACAACTTAGCCAAAAGGCTGCGTGCATAACCATCCCGTTCGAACTATACTTTGGTCTCGTGTACTCGTTTGCTGTCAGCGTAAGCTCATTCAAGCACGCACTGCATTTGCTAACTCTTAGCATCGGTTCCTTCCAACTCAAGTCCGTCGTGGTGGCACAAAGGCCTTCGCCTATCAATCTCGTCCAACCGAATACTCGTACGAGCTTTTGAAAATATTAGACTTATTGTATGGAACATCCCAAGGTACAACGAGAGAGAGCGTACACTTCTTTTGTTTCAACGAGCTTTCAAAACTGAGAGAATCGAAATGAAGTCCAAGGACGTAAAGCCGTGCTCTGATACCATTCTGTCACGCCCCGCTCCCGTAGAAGCGATCGTCCTCACTAAGGCGTGATGCCGCACAGGCCTAGGTTGCGCCCGTGCAAGGCCAAGTCCAGAAACGGCCGATTTGAGCTAGGCCACAGAGTCACACAGAGTGTCCCCATTTTGCAGCGGAAAGTAAATGAACACAAATTGAAGCGAATTCAAACTCTTTATTGATATTCAAGAAGTTTACAAGCGACGCTAGGCCGAGTTTACAAGTCGCTCAAGCTCTCTCTCTCTGAAACATAAAAGGCGTGCCAAGTGGCTTACAAGATGGAATGATTCATGGCGATGTTCCAATGCATTATGTCCTGTATATAGTGCTCCAGCTCCTTGCAATGCTCCAACGCTCGAGAGATAGCTCCGCGCCTTAGCACGTTCGAGGGAAGCTCCACACCCGCCGGCATCTCCTGCATCCTGCAAGCAGACTGTGGGGTTATCAGTACATTGTTATGCACTGGTGGGGAGGCTAGCTCGCCCACAATGCTATCATTACCAAACACATTCAATTTACTTTTGTGCACCGTCTATCATTCATTGTCTTTCTATTCTTGCCTTAGGATCATTTTTATGGCATATTTTATAGCCTATCTCGTGTTGCGTAAAGCAAGTGTCGCATAAAAATACATGCACGACTTACCCATACTTACCGTCCGGCCTTCCCTGTCCAACGTAAACCAAGTTAGTCAACAATTCATATGAAATAACTTAACGTAGTTCATGTAATCATTCAATGTCAAGTGCGTGTCCTTGCCTCGGGTTCTAGCACGTCGTAAGCACGTTTTCTAACTCGTTTGCTCGAAGTACTCTTTGATCATTTTGTGTGTTATATTCAAGCCTATTCAGAAAGTGCTTTGTATAGTTACTTAGACTACTTTGATTTCAATGCAAGGACTTGCACGTGGATTGCCACCAGCAAAGCCCACTTAAATCTATATGCACCAGTTGCTGGCATCACAAGCCATTTTGGACACATCCAAGCCGTAGTATTTCTCAACTAGCATAGGGTGAGGACTGGCACACACCCCCGTTAGTCTCTTAAAATACGTCTGCGCTTACGTCCCCCGGGTGGCCGAGTCTGCACCCAGGCAGCCCGTAAGCCATGACTTGATCCCGCCTAGGCCGGCCACGATCCTCCCTTTGATCATGCCGCGGAATCCGTATCACCCGTGCACGGGTCCGTCCACGACCATTTCGTATTTTATCGTCATAGGCTAACCCTTAGCCATAATGCGTTATCGACCAGGTTGGCGTCCGTACAGCGCGGATAGCGAGCCCCGTTGCACGTGCCCGTCACACCTGTCGCTAACCATTCCTTTCCTTCTTATCTTTTATTCATTCCTTCATTTCTTTCTTTCACTTGTCCATTCGTTCATTGATTCATTTTCGTATTCATCCTTTCGTTGATTCATTCATTCACTCGTTTGTTCGTTCATTCTTTCATTTATACATTATGCAACTTCCTGTAAAACCCCCTAATTTTTTTAATTATTTTTTTATTATTTGATTAGACAAAAAAAATAAATTTATACAAGTTATGGTTTTATTTATTTTTTACAATGACCTTAGCCATTGTTGAATTTTGGAACACGAGACTACCATGAATTTTGGCACGGAAGATGTAGCAGTGTGCCTTGACTAGTGTACCAGTCATGACAGGAAAAGCCTAGCCATGGTGATGTCCAAACTAGGAAAACCAGACCAAATTGTGAATTTACTTATTTAAAGTATTTTAATTAAATATTATTTTATATATTGATTTTTAGACGGCCCGGTTTGTCCAGTTCAGCCCGAATTGAGCCCGAACCGAATTTAAACCCATGTGGGCATGTGGTGGGACCAAGATGGCCATGTAGGAATATTTCATGTGTGTACAAATATTTTTAAATAATTTTGAGACTTGTCGAATATTATTGACTTGTGGTACAAAATTTATATTTTTTTAATAAAATAATGTTTTACAAGATGGTATAATTTTCTGGACCCACACATGGGTGAACGGTAAAGTTCATCCATTGGGACAATTATTATTATTTCATTATAATTTAAGTTATTTCATGGAGATTAAAATATGTTTATTCTATTTAGATATTATTATTGAGATTGATTTATTGTAAGATGAATTTATATATATATATATATATATATATATATATATATATATATATATATAAAAAAAAATATATATATATATATATATATATATATATATATATATATATATATATATATATATATATATATATGTAGATATATTTAAATATATTAAATATGTGGATATGTGATATTTAAAGTGATATTTGTATTTAAATAATTTTTGAATATATATAATTTTATCTATAAAAGATTTAAAGAATAAGAAAAGAAAAAAAAGAAAAGAAAAAGGAAAAGGAAAAGAAAAGGAAAAAGAAAAAGAAAAAGAAAAAAAAAATTACAAACCCACCCACTTAAAAGTGGGCGCCCCCCCCCCCCCCCCCATCCATGCACAGCAGCAAGGTTGTAGCCATAGCAACCCGTGGAAAGGCACAAAAGGGGGTATTAGTAATAATATTTGTATTAGGTTTTTTAACCAACTTGATATATATATAACTCTTTCTACAGACCTCAAAATCCTAGACTCCCAAAACGAAAATTTTAGCAGAACATACCCTCTTCGCCTACGAGTTCGTTTCACCAGCAACGGAGTTGTGTGCACGACGAACGGAGCATCGGAAGTCAGCCCCGCGTCACCCACGGAGCAGTTTTCCCACTCAAGGTATCCTACTTCCCTACGATGTAACTTTTTGCTCGTAACTCCGATTTACGATCCGTAAAATGTTATGGAAAGTAGACTTGACCCTCTTCGAGATCCCCTAAATGGATTTTGACATGGCCATCCAACTTGCTCGAAAAATCGAGATGGAGTTGGAGAAAAACCCACTTTTCTGAATATTAAAAACTGTTTTGAAACACCAACTTGTCGGCCACTTTTCTCGCTGTCCATTAAACTTTCGTAAAAACTAATTGAAGGCAGTCAAAGACAACATAACCGAGATTGTAACGCACCTTTTGGATTCACTTTTTATCTAGTATGTAGAAAGTTACACGTTGTTAAAGTTTCACGAAAAATTGTAAATTCTGTTTTCAAAAAGTGGAAAAAACACCCGATACGGCGCGCGTCCCGACAAACCGGGCGACATGGTCGCACACTATATGCATCGAAAGGCGCGTATGGGTGTTGTCGACGTGTGGAAACTGACGGAACTCGATTTCGTTGCATGTGTGCGACGAAATCAGTGCGTATCCGTCGAGATACCCCGTATCGACCCTTTGCAAATTAAGTCACAACTTTGTGCCCACTCATCATATCGTGATGAGACTTGGGCCATTGGACTCGAAATATTTTTTTGGTCCTGTAAGCCAAGTTTGGTCCGATTCTGAGACCGTTGATCGGGACGCTATTTTGGCGGGCCCACAATCCCACTCAACGGACGATTTTGTGCACAGCCCACCGGAATCCAAAATTGGACATACCGTTGGATTCGTCTCATCAAAACAAATTCGTAGACATGTAGTTTGATGACTTTAGAGATCGTAGATATTGACACATATTTCGGTATAAAGCGGGTCCAACGGCGGATATCGTTTTGACCCAAAATTACGATTTTCCCCCTGTTCCAGAATTTAACTTTTAGACAGGCGTTTCCTAGGCATATCCTTTATTCCAAAATCGTTCGTGATATTTGTTTCAGCATCTGGAGCTTCTTGTGGATTTTGACTTTCGTGTTGGCGATTCAGATTGTTGGATTTTGCTGCTTCTCGCACCACCCTTAGGCAAGATACCTTGCCGTTAAACTGTTTATATTTAGTTTGCATTTTATTACATATCACTGTTCAGTTATTTTCAGTTCTTACTGTTCTTGATTTACTGTCTGCTCAGTGATATTAGATATACTTTGTTATTATCCTTTGACTGCATATGGACTTAGAGTTAAGAGACTACCGTCTGTAGTGTATCGCATATACCTTGACACAGTTGTACCACGAGGATATGTGAGATGAGTACATATAGAGGTTCTTGTGTGTGGGCTGATCCCCCATGCGCATGCGATAGGGCTAACTGCTAATAGAGGCATGTTAGGAGACTTAGCAGTTAGTAGAGGTATGTGAGACATGGATGTGACTCTGTTAGGCATTGGGTAGGAAGAACAGTTCCTTGATGTATGGGCCAAGTATGCACTTCCCTATTGCCGGTTATCTCCGCGGGAGATACGGTCCTGGATCCTGATACCGATTTACTGCTGGCCTCTGACATTCGATGAATGTTATGCTTTGAGGTCCCTGGTATCCTGATGGGCCATACCTGAGATTACTGCTACTGAGCCAGAGTGCCCATGCGTTGGAGGTTTGTTCTTAACTACATAAATACTGTAGTACAGTTAGATTACCTTATTGTCGTCTTGTCACTTATTTCGGTTTGTGACATATTATATATTCAGTTTATTATGGCATGTTCTTTATGTATCTTGTTACGTCCCTCTGAGGACCTAGTTATCTCTCCAGGTGTGTGCTTCTGTGATATTGCAGGTGTTCTAGACGAGGTCGCGATCTTCTCTATTCCTTCGGAGATGACGAGTCTTGGATCTTTCTTTGCTACTCTCGTCAAATCATTTCCATGTATATTTTTTTTACTTGTTGGTAGTGGATTTGTCTCCGCCCAACGTATTGTACAAAGACTTATTACAGTTGATTATATGATATATTTTATTCTTCATTTGTGGATGAGATTAGATTACTCTTGGTTTACTGTATTTTACAGCTTATGTATTCGTACGAGGCTTCCATATATTGGAGTATACTTCGTATGTATGCAGCTGGCATGGACACGTACCTAGTCCTAAGTATTTTGGGACTGGGGCGTTACATGTTTTTGTGGTGGACCATGCAGGTCGAGTTTATCACTTCGGTTACGTAATTGTACCGATGTGAGCCTGCAACATAGGATTAGAATCTAGGAATCTCATCCATACAGCTTGACCTCTTCCCTTGGCTTCAAATTGCGAACTCTCGTTCGACTTCCTTGAACTGCATCTTGCTTGATTCCTTTCTACCATCGATTCATATTTTCGTGCTTAGTATCAACTAGGAAGATGACTACACTAGTATATGCTCATAGGTCAAACACATGGCTAGAATGGTTATATTGGCAATTGGAATACATTCAAGACTAATTGAATTAAAAATGGGCTTTTTTGTGTGAATTAATGATTAGTAATTTGCAAAGTAGGATACTACCAAGGAAGATTTTTATCTTGAGATTTCTAACTAGTAAACACCAGAGGATTTATAGAATTTCATACTTGGTTTAAGAAATTAATTGTCTTTTTGAGATTTAATATTTATGATTTATTGGGTTATAGTTATAATTCTTTGCACAAGTATAAAATTGATTTACTTTTCGAGTTGTGATATTTATGAGTTTTGGGTAATAGATATACATCTTTGAACAAATATAAAATTTATTTGATTTTTGATTTTTGATGTTGATGATTATTGTATTATAGTTATACGCCTTTGAAAAGTTATAAATTTGGTTTGAATATGATCTTAGCTTTTAAAAATGGCCATAGGAATTATTTAAATTGAGTTGTACAACTTGCGATTTTCGTGTTTAGTAAATTTTGAATTTTAAGTGGAAGTAATGATGGTAAATTTTGGTTTACAATATTGAAAACGATTTTTGGGAATTTCTCTTTATTTTAAATTGTGTCCTATGATTGAGGATTTACAAATCTATTTAGATTTTTGGAAAAAAAAAAGGATTTTGACTGATAAGATTATTTGAAAATTTAGTTTAATGAGGGATTGCTAATATTAAAATTTTTGGGAGAATTTTGAAGGATGTGATGGAAAGTTATTTTGATGGATTAGAGGAAGTTACCATTTAAAAGTTGAGATTTTGTTGGAATAACTTAGCATGAATAGAAGTTAAAATTGATGAGAGTATTGAGCTTAATTTTTGAGATTGCTTTTAATATGCTAAGAGTTTTATTATGAGTTATTTGAAAATTTTAGAGTGTTAAATTTCGATTGATTGTGAAATTTTTATAGATTCGTAAATTATGAACTCTCGAGTTAAATAGTTGAATTTAAACGTTAATTTTGAAAAAGGTTAGTCGTAACGTGATAAAATGTTGCTTTGAAATTTATGAGAGTGATTTAAATTTTTATGATGAAGTTGAACGGCTTGGAGTCAATACAAATTTAGGTGGTTTGTTTTTGAAAGTTTATTTTTGAAACTTTTTGGTGGAAACTCGAGTTGAAATATTAATGGTAGGCCACAAAGGTAGCCCTAATGAGTTAGAAGTATTCCATACTAATTGCCATGTCACTTATGACCATGCTAGTAGTATATACACAAGTGTTGTTAGTCATCTACCCAGCTATGTGACTGTATTTCCATCCCGGCTTACTCGACCTTCCTTCAATTCTAGATCTTTTAATTGCGACCTTCTAACCCACTAGCAATTTGAATAATAATTTAATGGTTCCTTAACTGTATTAATCTATGAGACTATCTTCTCTCCGGAATTGTGTTCCTAAATTATTTTTATGGATTCTTTAATTAATTTTATTTCATGCTTTAACTTGATCTTCTTTATTTTGTGCATTATTTATCACCACGTGAACTCCCACTTTCTATTCTTGATCTTCTGGCGTCCCCTACCGTGACTTGGATATTTAGAGCAGAGCATTAGACTTTTCCTTCCAACAAATTTCATGTGTAAGACCTAGACAAGTCCACCTTCATGTAGATATATCATGTCCCACTAAAATACGTCTTCTTGTACACTATTTTTCATGATATGACCTTCTGATCAAAATGGCTAAACTATAACCTTTACCATGATACCGATATATTTTGACCACGGATAGGGATTCCATCTCGACTCAATTCTTTCGACCGATAGGTGATTTTTGTTCTACTTAATTCCGTAAATGCTCAAATTGTGCTTTATCTTGATTGTTTGACCCGTTGTCCCATCACACTACTAGTTTAACTCTTGTAAGTTGGGTAGAATACCTCACCACCTAACAAACATTTTTCCTTGTAAACCACATTGGTAAGTTCACTTAGTCTATAAATTCAGAGGACCATAACTTATCTAGACAACCAAACCATAAGTAAAGAAAACTAGGACAACTGTACATGCCCACACTTCGGGCAAGACTCGATTTTAAAAGATCTTGGACTATTTAAAATTTCCTTCAGCAGTACCTCCCTTGCTCATATTTTGACTATCTCATGCTGCTAATGTAGCTTCAGTTTTGCAAGCTTATTTCTTTACCAAGCTTGATCATGACATATTTTATTGGGTGCACCCACTAACATATTGTCTAATCAGAACCGGTGTATGATGGTCTGATCAACCTATTGCACTTTGGTTCGCTTATCACATATTATTCTACATGGATGGAGACATAGTTAAACTTGCCTTAGAGTCTCATCCGCGACTGCCTTGACAATTCTATTTGAATTATTTTTGCCGCCTATGAACCCCGCAATTCGTACTCAATATATAACACCGTCTTTGAAACCTTTGTAGTTCTTGTCTTTTATTTATTTTGGAAAGACAAGGCACTGTACTTGCTAAGATAGACTCAAGGTATCATCTTTGGTTGCCCAATCAGTTAATTATACACAAATATAGATAGCCACCGAACGACTCATGTGGCTATATCCTCGCCTTTAACTACTCCTCATTTCTCAACCCTGGAATTATTATCGTGTCCTTCTAATTGTTCTTGAGCACTCGAGAATGATTCTAATCATTCACTTAAATCAAACTCTCAATCGAGGCGATTAGTCTCCAGTTTCTCTCTAGGAAACATATCTCCTAAACGTCTAATTATTCTCTTTGATCTACTCAATTCCTTATTACTCTCCAAATAGGGATTATGAAAATTTTGTTACCATCACTGGCAACCCTTATTCAATTCCATAACCATGATATATTTTTGTATATATCGACTCCACAATTTTCTATTGCACGGTGGTGTTGAACGACGTTTTATTCGTCTCCTCCAAAATTTAATTATATTTTGGTATTGACGAACTCTTCCTATCCCTCAACCCTATCTACCCTATTAATCCTAAATTTCGAGGACGAAATTCTTGTAAGTTGGGTAGGATGTAAAACCCTCTAATTTTTTTAATTATTTTTTTATTATTTGATTAGACTAAAAAAATAAATTTATACAATTTATGGTTTTATTTATTTTTTACAATGACCTTAGCCATTGTTGAATTTTGGAACACGAGACTACCATGAATTTTGGCACGGAAGATGTAGCAGTGTGCCTTGACTAGTGTACCAGTCATGACAGGGGAAGCCTAACCATGGTGATGTCCAAACTAGGAAAACCAGACCAAATTATGAATTTACTTATTTAAAGTATTTTAATTAAATATTATTTTATATATTGATTTTTAGACGGCCCGGTTTGTCCAGTTCAGTCCGAATTGGGCCCGAACCGAATTTAAGCCCATGTAGGCATGTGGGACCAAGATGGTCATGTAGGAATATTTCATGTGTGTACAAATATTTTTAAATAATTTTGAGACTTGTTGAATATTATTGACTTTTGGTACAAAATTTATATTTTATTAATAAAATAATGTTTTACAAGATGGTATAATTTTCTGGACCCACACATGGGTGAACGGTAAAGTTCACCCATTGGGACGATTATTATTATTTTATTATAATTTAAGTTATTTCATGGAGATTAAAATATGTTCATTCTATTTAGATATTATTTTTGAGATTGATTTATTGTAAGATGAATTTATATATATATGTAGATATATTTAAATATATTAAATATGTGGATATGTGATATTTAAAGTGTTATTTGTATTTAAATGATTTTTGAATATATATAATTTTATCTATAAAAGATTTAAAGAATAAGAAAAGAAAAAAAGAAAAGAAAAATGAAAAGGAAAAGAAAAAGAAAAAGAAAAAGAAAAAAAAATTACAAACCCACCCACTTAAAAGTGGGCACCCCCCCCCCCCCCCCCCCCCATCCATGCACAGCAGCAAGGTTGTAGCCATAGCAACCCGTGGAAAGGCACAAAAGGGGGTATTAGTAATAATATTTGTATTAGGTTTTTTAACCAACTTGATATATATATAACTCTTTCTACAGACCTCAAAATCCTAGACTCCCAAAACGAAAATTTTAGCAGAACATACCCTCTTCGCCTACGAGTTCGTTTCACCAGCAACGGAGTTGTGTGCACGATGAACGGAGCATCGGAAGTCAGCCCCGCGTCACCCACGGAGCAGTTTTCCCACTCAAGGTATCCTACTTCCCTACGACGTAACTTTTTGCTCGTAACTCCGATTTCCGATCCGTAAAATGTTCTGGAAAGTAGACTTCACCCTCTTCGAGATCCCCCAAGTGGATTTTGACATGGCCATCCAACTTGCTCGAAAAATTGAGGCGAAGTTGGAGAAAAACCCACTTTTCTGAATATTAAAAACTGTTTTGAAACACCAACTTGTCGGCCACTTTTCTCGCTGTCCATTAAACTTTCGTAAAAACTAATTGAAGGCAGTCAAAGACAACATAACCGAGATTTTAACGCACCTTTTGGATTCACTTTTTATCTAGTATGTAGAAAGTTACACGTTGTTAAAATTTTACGAAAAATTGTAAATTCTGTTTTCAAAAAGTGGAAAAACACCCGATACGGTGCGCGCCCCGACAAACCGGGCGACATGGTCGCACACTATATACGTTGAAAGGCGCGTATGGGTGTTGTCGACGTGTGGGAACTGACGGAACTCGATTTCGTTGCATGTGTGCGACGAAATCAGTGCGTATCCGTCGAGATATCCCGTATCGACCCTTTGCAAATTAAGTCACAACTTTGTGCACACTCATCATATCGCGATGAGACTTGCGCCATTGGACTCGAAATATATTTTTGGTCCTGTGAGCCAAGTTTGGTCCGATTCTGAGACCGTTGATCGGGACGCTATTTTGGCGGGCCCATAATCCCACTTAACGGACGATTTTGTGCACAGCCCACCGAAATCTAAAATTAGACATACCGTTGTGTTCGTCTCATCAAAACAAATTCGTAGACATGTAGTTTGACGACTTTAGAGACCGTAGATATTGGCACGTATTTCGGTACAAAGCGGGTCCAACGGCGGACATCATTTTGACCCAAAATTATGATTTTGCCCCTGTTCCAGAATTTAACTTTTGGACAGGCGTTTCCTAGGCATATCCTTTATTCCAAACTTGTTCGTGATATTTGTTTCAGCATCTGGAGCTTCTTGTGGATTTTGACTTTCGTGTTGGCGATTCTGATTGTTGGATTTTGCTGCTTCTCGCACCACCCTCAGGCAAGATACCTTGCTGTTAAACTGTTTATATTTAGTTTGCATTTTGTTATATATCACTGTTCAGTTATTTCCAGTTCTTACTGTTCTTGATTTACTGTCTGCTCAGTGATATTAGATATACTTTGTTATTATCCTTTGACTGCATATGGACTTAGAGTTAAGAGACTTCCGTCTGTAGTGTATCGTATATACCTTGACACAGTTGTACTACGAGGATGTGTGAGATGAGTACATATAGAGGTTCTTGTGTGTGGGCTGATCCCCCATGCGCATGCGATAGGGCTAACTGCTAATAGAGGCATGTTAGGAGACTTTGCAGTTAGTAGAGGTATGTGAGACATGGATGTGACTCTGTTAGGCATTGGGTGGAAAGAACAGTTCCTTGACGTATGGGCCAAGTATGCACTTTCCTATTGTCGATTATCTCTGCGGGAGATAGGGTCCTGGATCCTGATACTGATTTACTGCTGGCCTCTGACATTCGATGAATGTTATGCTTTGAGGTCCCTGGTATCCTGATGGGCCATACCTGAGATTACTGCTACCGAGCCAGAGTGCCCATGCGTTGGAGGTTTGTTCTTAACTGCATAAACACTGTAGTACGGTTAGATTACCTTATTGTCGTCTTGTCACTTATTTCGGTTTGTGACATATTATATATTCAGTTTATTATGGCATGTTCTTTAGGTATCTTGTTACGTCCCTCTGAGGACCTGGTTATCTCTCCAGGTATGTGCTTCTGTGATATTGCAGGTGTTCTAGCCGAGGTCGCGATCTTCTCTATTCCTTCGGAGATGACGAGTCTTGGATCTTTCTTTGCTACTCCCGCCAAATTATTTTTATGTATATTTTTTTTTACTTGTTGGTAGTAGATTTGTCTTCGCCCAACGTATTGTACAAAGACTTATTACAGTTGATTATATGATATCTTTTGTTCTTCATTTGTGGATGAGATTAGATTACTCTTGGTTTACTGTATTTTACAGCTTAGGTATTCGTACGAGGCTTCCATATATTGGAGTATACTTCGTATGTATGCAGCTGGCATGGACACGTACCTAGTCCTAAGTATTTTAGGACTGGGGCGTTACACTTCCCGTGCGGGAGTCGTCTTGGCGACCCATCGGTCCCATAGTCTTTCAATATTGCTAAACTCTACTCGGAACGACTATGTTGATAGTCTTCCCGTTTCATTGTTGTAAACCATTCATTGTTTCATTGTTGAACGCATAAGCGACATGAACGTAAGCTTGTGCCTTAGCACGAGCGTGGAGCGCGGTGCGAGAGTTCTCATATTTTCTATGTTCCTTTCCATATTCTATACACGCATACAAGATGGGATTAATCCCTTAGCTAGGTGCGTTGGGTCATTTATTAGCATGCGCGGTGTTATCGCCTAGCGATTTCAGTGATAGTGTCCGTATTATTATGTGTCTAGGCTAAGCAAAGACGGGTTCATCGGAGCCACCCACCTTAGTGATGTTCGCATCGGCCGAGCGACACTCCGAGTGCGTCTTTGAAAGTCTAAGTCTGGATTCATCTTGACGGGCCAATGTAAGCCTTGCATCGATTCTTCATCTAGTCGATGCCAACTCTTCGGGTCGATGGCTCGCTTGAATCGTTGCACTTGCCGTTTGAATCGGCGTTCCGCTAGGGCGGAGCAGGTCATTACACTTCGAGCCCTGAGATATAATTTGTTTCTGCATGTGATTCAGTGTATGTTTGTTTTAATTTTGAGGACAAATTTTTTTTAAGGTGGACAGATTTTTCACCCCCAGTTTCCATAAACAGGGGTATTTTGGTAATTTTCCACTTTAAAATTATTTTGGAATTATTTATTTATTTATTGTATTATTTTGGGGTTGTTTGAGTCGGGTTCGAATTTCAACTCATTCCGACTTGTATCGGGGACCCGGGGTAGTTTTAACTCTAGCGGGCCCACACACTAGTTAACCATGGCCCACATGTTAGTTATTTTAGTTAGTGACTAGATTAAATTATTTTGGTTAGGATTAATTAAATTAGAGTTAGTTGGAATGACCAAACTACCCCCGACTTAAACCCCTTTCCATGTATTAGTAAATAGGCTAGAGAGGGAGCTTTTGGACTTTTCCCTAATAGGACAATAGCCCTTTAATGGCCGTCCACCTATGGGTGGATAAGGCTCCATCAAACTTTATTATTTCCTCTTTCATTCTCTCTCTTGTTCTTCCCCAATTTTTCTAGAGAGCAAACCCTAGAAATTTCTCCACCAAATCCTTTCATTTTCTCACCCAATCTTCTTCTTTCCTTCTCTATTCTAGACAAGGAGGGAGCTACTCAAGTTTGAGGGAATTCGGAGCTTGTCTGTGTCCGTTTGGGATTTCTACGTGTCGGTGGCGTATCGGGATCGATTCGAGTCACCGAGAGGTATAAATCCCTTCCCTCTCTCATTTCTCTCATGTATTAGATTTGTTTTGACCCTTAGGAATGACTCCTATGATTTTGTGCCTATTGGTGTCCATTTTGTGTCTATTTGGACACTTGTAGAGGTGTCCAATGTGTAGGATCGTGTCTTAATGGCAAAATCCCTTATTTGGACACATGTAAATTGTTTGTGTATTAATTTTAGGTTGTTCTAATATTATTCCAGATTTTACTATGTGTTTAGGAATAGTTTTTCCTATGTATCATAATGTATCATATTCCTAATATCTATATGTGTATATATGTGGTGATATATTAATCTCTCTCTCTCTCTCTCTCTCTATCTATATATATATATATATATATATATATATATATATATATATATATATATATATATATATATATATATATATATATGGGGATATATATTATGTGGTGTGACTTTGTGATTTGGTATTAGGGAGGGGTCGGCCAAGTTTGGAGTAGTGTGAGTGGGGTGAGTAGAGTGAATTGGAGGGGGGAGGGGAGAAACCCAGCTACCACTGCCCATAACACAGCCACATTGCTGACCACAAGACAGCCCCCAAACAGTCCAGATTTACCCCCCTTACTTGCTGTCCTATTAGCCACTTTACAGTCCCTTAAATCCCATGTTAGCAGTCCTTTAAATACCTATAGATGGTTGTCCTTAACACCTAGATGGCTGTCCATATATAGCCTTGATGGGCTGTCCCTTTACTGCCCAAACAACAGTCCATGTACTGTCCCTTAGGACCAGCACATGGCTGTCCCCATCTAGCCTATAGTGGCTGTCCAAATTCACCTAAAACAGTCACTTAAACCACCCCTCATTGACAGCCCTTAGTCCCATTTCCTGTCATTTACCTCCCCCTAAACCCAGCACTTGACAGTCCCATTTACACACCTACATTGCTGTCAAACCAGTCCATATACTGTCCTCTAACAGTCATAAACACCACATAGTGGCTGTCCCCAATTTGCCCTGTAAACAGTCCAGATTTTCCTTGATTTCTGTCCAGATTTTCACCTGCATGCTGTCCCAAAGAACCATCACTTGGACTATCCCCACAGTCCAGAATTTACCCCTTTACCTGTCCCCAAATCCTCACCTTAACACCCCTACAAATTCAGTCCACTATATGAGCCTTATGTGTGTGTGGGTAAGAGCCTAGTATATGTAGTTAGTGCCTATAGGATAGCCTATATCTAAACTAATAGGAAAACCCATAGAGAAGCCTATTAGAGTGTGATATCATGTGAGAGTGTGGTGTGTGAGTGAGTGTGATATTATGTGAGAGTGTTGTGTGTGAGTGAGATATGATACATGGTAAGGTATTGGTAGGGTAATGTAGGCTTTACCTAGGAATAGGGTATTTGGAGTCTAGAGTCTAAGATAGGGTTAGAACTTGATTCCTTTGGTTGGTAATGATCAAATATAGTGCTCATAGACTAGTTTTGACGTCGGTTGACCATTTTGACCAAAAGTCAACAAAAGTCAACCGAGAGTCAAACTTAGTCTTTAAGCGACTAGATTTGACCGAAACAAACCAGAGTTGACCAGTTGACTGAAAGTCAACAGTTGGTCAACATTAGACTACCTTGACCTAGGGTTGACCTAGGGTTGACCTAGAGTTGACCAGAGTTGACCAGAGTTGACTTTTTGACCAAAAGTCAATTGTAAGTCAACCTTTGACCCCGTTTGACCTAGTTTGACTTGGATTGACTCCCAGTGACCTAGTATGACCTAGTATGAACCAGTATGACCTAGTATGACCCAGTTTGACCTAGATTGACCTAGTTTTGACTTAGACTTGCATTCATGACTTGAATTAGTTTCCTTTTTTAGTATTAAGCCCTGTTTGACTCATAGTATCTTATTTTAGGTCTGTGATCACTCTGAGCGTCTGTTCATCCTATTTGCTCAGGACCACAGGCGAGTACATTCACTGATAGTTTTCATTATCTTGATATTTACTATATCCGATTCAGTTGTAGTATTTTACATGATTCCTGACACGACAGTTCACGGACTAGTATACGTCAGATCCTGTCATGAGATGTTACTCCTGGACTCCCTTGGTATATGAGTATGTGATATTTATGTGTTTCTGTACTTATATAGACATTGATTTGGGAGTGAGCTGGCCCCCTGCTCTCGAACCCTGTGTCATGAAGTGCCATGTCCGGATCCGTAATACTATTCGGGAATGGGGAAATTATTAGGGGTTATGTGATCAAAGCCTCCCTGTAACTATATTTGCTAGCACCACCCTCACCTCACGTAGGGTGTAGCAGATACCCCATTACCAGTTATCCAGGTTGGACGACATGACTCTCCGTTGAGGACACCGCAGATTGTCGGGCCAAGTGGATAACCATCTCTTGCTTTCCTAGCCGATCACATATCGCTCTAATAGTTCAAATCACCTTTTATATTTATTAGCGTATCTTATATTCCAGTTCAGCTTTACTTTCTGTACTTCTCACCATGCTATAATTCTATTACTCACATGCTCTACCTGTCTTTATACTGTGCCATGTTTTGAGGCTAAGTCCTGTTTGAAAGAAGGGTTACAACTCCGGTCCTTGTTTGGTTCAAGGGTTGTAACTCGGCTTTCAAATGGTTCCCAAGTTGCCTATATCTTTGTCTTGTATTTTATTGTTGCTGTCTCTTATAGTATTTCTCAATTCATATGAAACTGTTGTTGGTGTTTGTACTTGCTCATTTTCCTGACAGGATACCGTTGACAAATTTTACAGATAATTCAGAGGCTGATTGCCCGACCTACTATTGGGTTGAGTCTGATGGATTAGACTTAGACCGTGGCTTGTTGGAAGAGCCACTAGACTTTGTTCACCCTGAGTAGCATAGTTTAGTTAGGTTTGCCTGGCCTGCGAGCTAGCTAGTATATTTCAGTTGTAGTATCTTTTACATATATTTTCTGAGACTCTGGATGTTTGTGTATAGCTCTGACTTGAGGATCTTGGACTCATTTCCTGTTTTATCTATCATATCTCTTTTCCATGCTATCTACCTTAGTTTGATATATGTGATTGAGACTGTATTGCTATGTCACCTCCATTCGGAGTGTATATACTGTACAGGTACATTTATCTGTTTTAGTCATAGTATTTACAGACCCTATATACAGCGTTCTACCGCCGAGTCTGCGGCGTAGGCTGGACGTAACCACGTGCTCGTGTCCCTCTTCAGGGTGCGGGTCGTAACAGCCTCCATGGATAAGAGATAAATATCCCTTGGTCGTATGGTACTTGGAAGTTTGTACCTCTCTCACCTGGTCATTTTCATGTTAGTTGGTAGTAGGTGTTTACTGTTAAGCATAATTCAGATGGCTTTATTGAGTGCTTGAAAACACGACTTGTTGCTCGAGGATTCACTTATTAGTATGTGCTTGATTATAAGGATAACTTTTCTCCAAGTACTTAGCTTAAGATTGCTCGTATGTTGATTTATCTTGTGGGACATAGAGGTTGGCTTTACATCAGTTGGATATCAAGAATATTTTTAGCAATGATGATTTGACTAAGACTATATATATGCAACAACCTATTGGTTATAAAACTGCAAGGAAGTCCTTTATGTGTCACATATGCAAGTCTATCTATGGTCTCAATCAATCCCCTCATGCTTGGTTTGACAATTTCAGTCAAGTAGTTCAAACAATTGACTCTACTCAGAGCATTGGTGACTTCTCATTATTTATCCACAGTTGAACAAGGGACAATGATTCTCTTAGTTTATGTTGATGATATTATTATTGTTGGTGATGATACGAGCAGGACTTCTATAATCAAAGAACAATTGTCTTCTCATTTTCATACCAAGAATTTTGGACTTCTTAGATATTTTTTGGGAATCGAGGTTGGTAGACATTGTTTTTCCTTATCTTATCTCAACATAACCGTTCTATGGATCATATGTATGATGCTAGCTACTTGGGGTGTAAGCCAACTTATATGGATGCGAATTTGAATCTCTCCTCTCTTTGTGTTGCTTATGATTCATTACTACTAAAGCCATATTATTATCGACGTTTTATGAGACAAATGATCTATTTAATTGTCACCCGTCTTGTTATTTTCTTTGTTGTCAGTAATGCGAGCCACTATATGCATACTTCTAAAGTATCTCATCTTCCTACTTTTGAGCTTATTCTTTACTACCTAAAGAGATCTCCTAGACAATGACTCTTTTATCGATCTTTTTTTAATTATCTTTGACTGTGTATATATGTTGATGCTAATTATATAGGTTCAGTTGATGAACTCCGATCTATGAGTAAATGATGTACTTATTTGGCGACAACTTTGATACTTGGTGGAGTAAGAAGCAAATTGTTGTTGCTAGATCTTTTGTGAAGCTGAGTATCACGCGATATCTCATACAATTTACGAACTAACATGGTTGAGGAGTTTGTTTATAAATCTTGGTGTAGCTATTTCTCTTATGTGATTCTACTATGATAACCATGCATCTATTCATATTGTGAAAAATCTAGTGTTTCATGAGCGTACAAAATATATTGAGTTTGTCATTTCATTCAGGAGAATGTCAAGCTTCGTGAGGTCAACCTCCAGCATGATCCTGTTGCATCACAAATCGTATATATTCTTACTAAGGTCTTGCCTCACCAACTTTATCTCCACTTCTTGTCTTAGCTTGGAGCTTATGACATGTATGCTTCAGCTTGCGGAAGAGTGTAGAAACTTAGAATCGTTGTTTCTTCTTAGTTCTTAGACACACCGAATATGCTCAAGAAGGGAATCAACCACTTACCTATATACATGTAACTCTTCTATTCTAAATAATTTATACATTAAGTTGAGCCAATTTTCCAACAATAACAACTTATCAAAAAGCTTTTGAAAAGTTTATTCAGTTTCAGGTAGCTTTTGATAGCGACCTTCTACATGCTGTCAAAAGTTGCTTATGCTATGAACTTTTGAAAAATGTCAACAACTATAAGTGGGAGGCACTTGTCAAAAGCTATCCCAAAATTGAATCGACTTTTCAATTTATTTTGATAAGTTGTCATTACCAAACAATCTTGGATGTATTTATAGGAAAAAAAGAATGAAAAGAAAATAGCTCCAATAAGCAATCCCAAATCCACTACTTATTTTTTATTGCTTCCAGTCAGAGTCGTTTGTGAGCATGTACAAGTTGTGCGATCGCATATGACCCAACAATCGGATGGTCCCAAAATTTTTAACCTCCGTATAGATTGCTAATGTGAATCTCCATTTTTAGATTCAGGTCTCCTTTTTTTTTAGAAACTGTATTAACACAAATAGATTTTTTTTAGTATTTGTACATGATCATTAGAATGTCAGAAACGACCATGCTTCAAGTTTTTGTAAAACAATAACACTCTAAAACCAAGTTTTACGACTAGTAATTTACATTTTATCATATTTGTTCAAATGTCAATTTTTAAAACGAAAATGCTATTTTGTCCGTCCACGGAGGGTAACCGCGCTGGCACACGCCCGCGTGGCGGCCAACCATTGCCCCTCATTCCCTCCCACTAACACGGGCCCATCCCCGGCCGGAGGCTAATGGCGACGCGTCATGTGGCTATGGGTTGGCACGGGCAGTGGCGGATCCAGAATGATATTCTACTGGGGGCACAGTCATAAGGGGTTCGAAGATAACATCCCCAAAATTTAATTTCTCAATTAAAGACTTCACAAATTTAATTTTGATATAACTTGATTTTGACCTAATTTGATTTTGAAATTTATTTTTGTAGTTTGTTTTTCTTCCAACAACAACTCTTCCGACCTCCGTCCTTCACTCCTCCTTCGGGTCTCAAGTCTTCAACAATTTTTTTCTTCCGATAGCAGCAAACAAGAGCACATTTTCTATTTTTTTGGGTAGAGGCTGGCTCAGCCGCTCAGAAGAAGAAGGGAAAGAAGAAAAGAGTAGGGTTAATGGGTTATTGTAATGTTTGCTGTGAGTGCCTGCTGGCTTGAAGACTTGAAGTGGCTTCTTCTTTGTTTTTTTTGTGTGGTAGTGGTGTGGGCCCTACCCGCATCATGTGATGCCGTTGCTTTGGTTTATTTCTCCACTGGGGGCACACACCCCCGGAATTGCTAGCCCTACAACCTTTTCAAACCCACTGCTCACTACTTAAAAAAAGAATTCCACCGGGGTCCCGCCCCCCAGTGACACCCACGTACATCCGCCCCTGGGCACGAACAATCCTAACGACGGACAAAATAGCAGCTCCCTTTTTGAAAAGTTTGATTGAACTATGATTTCGATATACACATTTTAAACTTACAAATGGATGACATTCTGCAAAAAAATGTTCGTCCGAAATGGAACCAATTTAGTTTACTACCTGCGTTCGACACCCTACAAAATCTGTATTCCAAATGTGCCATGTCCAAACACAAACAACACCTAAACTGCATAGAAGTTTGACAATGTAAGTCTTGGTTTAAAGCCCAACAGGCCCATAAGTCCACATACATACATGCTGTCACTCCCCGATCCTGGAATACATATTTTAATACGTAAACCGATAAATTGTATTTACCTTGTATTTATACTATATTTATTATGCTGTGTTTCTTCATGCATTTCCCAAAAATATTTGACAAAATATTATTGCCTAATTTATTTTTTGCATTTGGGCCTACAGTTTTGGCTCATTTGGGTAACCTATTCTTGGTTCACCAATGGTTCATCATGAACCCATGGGTCCAAGATTTTTATATATACTCATCTCATTCTCTCTCCTCTCATTTATTTTCTCCACCAACCAAATATTTCTTCCATCAACCAAGGCAAGTACCAACTTGCTCAAAAGATGGATCAATAATTTTTTTCAATGATTTCTTACAAAACTATTTGCCAAAACATGTTCTTCTCCTCAATCTATACTAGTTTAGAACTTGGAAATTTCCATTTTGAAGCTTTAATTTTTGTAGATCTAGGTTTACTTTATTTTCGAATTTCTTGGATTTTGATCTACTTAATCTTGTTATTTCCTAGTTTTGATGGTTCCATGTTGTAGAGGATCTCGTTCTACCCCATTTTGACCTAAGGAAGTTCCGATTTGGGCTCCGGATGACGGTTTTGTGTAGTTGGGAAGCCATGGTTGCTTGGCTCCTCTTCTCGGACAAGTGGAGAAGAAGAGCAGTACTTGACCGCATGAATCCTCATACGGCAAGTCTCTAGCCGCATGGCCTTTCCAGCCGCATGAGACTCGTTCGAGCTCAGCCGCATGGAAAGTCCTTCCTAGCCGCATAAGACTTGCTTGAGTACTTGACCGCATGAATCTTCATGCGGCAAGTAATTGAGCCGCATAGCCTTGTTCAGACTCAGCCGCATGAGCCCCTGTTATCTTGAGTCACATGGACTTCATGCGGCTAGCTTTCAGCCGCATGAGTTCTTTTGCACCCAGCCGCATATGCGCTACTGTTTTTGAGCCGCATAAGGCCCACCCATCATCCAGCCGCATATGTATCGCCCATGCTCAGCCGCATAGGACTTCCTCTGATCGCAGCCGCATATGCTGTTGAACCCCGGCCGCCTGGCGATTGCTCCCTTCACAGCCGCATGAACCCGCCTTTCCAGCCGCATGCGCCTTGGGCTCCCTGAGCCGCATGAGCGTGCGATCCCAGCCGCATGAACCAGTATTGACCCGGCCGCATGGACTCACTCCCCTTGAGCCGCATGGACTTTTGTGCCCTATCTTATTACCTTATTATTATTATTATTTATTATATATATATTATATGTCCATTTTATATCCTTACGCCTTTTGTCCCGAGCATGATATGAGCACTAATGTGACACCGGAGAACAAAGTGTTCCTACCTGATACATGTACCTGAATGTCCCAGTTCTTGTTCATGCTCGACAAAAGACTCGTAACTCCACGTGGCGTATTTGCAATGATGCATTACACTAAGGAGGGTAGAACATGTTGACATACTGATTGACATGGATCCTCTTTGGGGTACTCGTACTAAAGTACGACTTTAGGAGGATAATCATGCAGGCCACAGCATGAAAATCCAAGATTTCACCTAGGGTTAAATTAGGCAACTAAATATACTAGATGCATGGGAGGGCAAAATCCCGAGATCGTGTTACACCAGCCGCATTGAGATACTGTCTTGACGTGCCGGCTGGTCTCCACGGATACTGTATCATCTGCAACGAGTGGATGACTGTATCCGATTAATTCCTGCTATATATTATATGTTTTAGCAAGGTGGCCTTACGAGGGACCTGTGCTCTATCATACCTGTCTACGCGAACCCCTGGGTTGGCTAGCTTTGCTGGAAAGATACGATCTGAGGATTTCTAAATAACATGATGCGAGGATAACCTCGTCCCACTAGAAACTGGTAGACTTGATTGGCCGTGAAAACGACTTGCTTGTATCCTACTACCTTCCGTGAATAACTGAGGGAAGCGGACTGTCATGGTGCATGATCCAACCCATGTTCTTGTTTGATTGTTGGGTTGGTTATCGTACTATGACAGGCTGTGGACCGAAGTTATGAACGAAAGACTTATTCTGGTTGTGAAGAGCTACTTCTGTGAATGACTGAGGAACATGGTCTATCATGGTGCATGATCCAACCCATGTTCTTGTTTGATTGTTGGGTTGGTTATTGTGCTACGATAGGCTGTCGACCGAAGTCACGATCAGGAGATTTTATTGTTTATGCCTTTTAACTTATGTGAAAGTTATAGAGTACGACACGTCCCGACTCCATGCGGCACCTTTTGTCCTTGTTTGGTTGTAAGGGTGCCATATGGGTTCGAGGATGTTGCGCTACCCTATAATAGTAGCATAAGTATTACCATTATCAATCATTCTATTTAACTGGGTTTTTAATCTTAACTCTTGTGCCCCTTTGGCGGTACTTGCTATTCGGGGCTGACCCCGCTGGTTTTGTTTGGCCAGATCCCGTAGCAGACCCTGAGGACACGATCTTCCTCCCCGACATCCATGGTGCATACTAGGAGCATGGCAGTTCGGGGACTCGAGTGGGTTTCTTCTCCACCACTCATGCTTATACTTTTGCGGCGTTTAGCCACCGGCACCTGTTAGCCGGATTACTTGATATTTTGTGTCAGTATATAATTGTAATTAAACAGACTGCAGCTGTGTATAATTTTGTACTCCTGACTCTCCGAGATAGCTAAATTATAAAGCTAGTCTCTCATGATCATTTTGATAAAGCGTCGGGGACGCCTTACTGCTTTATCTTTAATGTTCATTTATTTGCTGTTGTGATTCGATTGATTGAGACATAGAACTCTGTGGGACCATAGGAGACTTGATTGTAGCATGTACCCCCTAGTCTCTCGACAGCCACGATCGTCGTATGACGTTACGTACCTCATATGGTGTAGCTGGCCTAGTTCGTCTCCGTATTTCGGTACTGGAGCGTGACAAGGTTTTAGTGGTGGCCCATGCAGGTCTGATTTTCAGACTTGTGGGGTATTGCGAATTATTAGGAGTCTCAATCAAAACTTGTTCCCCTTGAAATTCTGTCTCGAACTCTCTGTCCTTGCCTTGATCTCTAACTTGACTTGCATCCTCGAAATCTTCCTCGTCTGGACTTGATAATCTTATATTCTTCTCCATAGGGGTGCTTCATTCTCAGTAGCGGGAGAGGCCCATGAGGAAGAGCAGCAAGGGCATTGCTCGACTGGGCAGCAACAGGGGAGAGAACCTTCTCCAGTGCAGGTACGAGCAGAAATGGAACCAGAGGCAGTGCAGCCGCAGGTTATTGAAACTCCTGCAGCACCAGCAGCGACGGCAGTACCAGACGCCGTAGCACTCCTGGAGATCATTCGGGGGTTTCTTGTCACCAACCAACAGCAACAGACTCGGCAGCAGGAGCAGAACGTGTTGCTGAACCAAGGGATTCAGTTAGCACTTGAGAGGAGTACCGGGGTTGACTCGGGAGCATCAGGAAGGTTCCGTCGCTTGAACCCGAGGTATTTTGATGGCACGGAGGATGCCATCACTGCGGATGCTTGGATTCAAGACATCGAAGCCATTCTTGTGGCAACCAAGGTTCCAGATGATGAGAAGGTTGATCAGGTCAAACTGGTACTTCAGGATCTTGCCCGCGACTGGTGGACATCAGAAGAAGTTGGTATAAGATGCCCTGTTCGTTGGACCACCTTCAGTGACAGATTCAAGGCCAAGTATTTTGGCGTAGTAGCTCGATATGAGCTCCAGCAGAAGTTCATCAGTCTCAAGCAAGCAGGCAAGACCGTAGATGGGTATGCAGCAGAGTTCTGCAGATTATGCCGTTTCGCACCAGCAATGGTGGCAACGGAGCCAGAGAAAGCTATGAGGTTCCAGCAGGGACTTCATTTGGAACTACTACAGCTTGTGGAGGGACACGACTACCAGGCGTTTGACGTTGTCTTGACGGCAGCCCGAAGGCACGAGCTTACCCAGCAGAGGTTGGCATCGAGGGCAGGAGGTCAGAAGAGATCTCATTCCCAGGTTGGAGGAGGAGCAATGCAGCGAACATCGGCACCAGCACCCGGTGTACGTATTCATGATGCAGGAGCGCCGCGGAGGACGGCCGTGTCAACTAATACAGTGCCAGTTCGACATCAGCAGCCGAGAAACCAGCAACAGCGTCAGGGAGCACCCCAGGGCTGTACATTCTGTGGGAAGGCAGGACACACGAGGGAGGTGTACCGGTCAGCGACTGGCTTATGATTGAGGTGTGGTAGTTCAGACCACCGTATTTCTACTTGTCCTATGATGCAGAGGCCAGGAGGGCCAGCTCAGCAGTTTCCAGCATTGCCAGCTCCGGTGGCAACCCCGAGTGGAGGGCCAGTATTAGCAGTAAGGCCCCTAGCCCAGCATCTACCAATGCAGGCTCAGATGTTCCGCCAGGCACAGGAAGCCGAAGGCCCTCAGAGGCAGCAACAGCATGGACGAGGAAGGCCGCAACAAGGGGCTCCGTGGGGCCAGGCTCTCACATTGACCTTGGGAGAGGCTCTAGCGTCTAGTGACATGGTGGCAGGTAAAATTCTCGTCACCTCATTTCCCGCTGTAGCATTATTTGATTCAGGCGCTACTCATTCATTCATCTCTACACAATATGCTACACGGATTGGATTAGAGTTTGAGGCATTGCCGGAGAGGATGGATATACTCACCGGCAATGGGCTCGTAGAAGTTAGCAAAGTGCGCTTTTCATGTCCGGTGGAGGTGTGTGGGCATTTACTGCCCACGTCATTGATTGAATTCCCTATGGGGAATTTTGATGTCGTTCTTGGCATGGACTGGTTGAGAGACAGTCATGCGACAATTGATTGTAGAGGAGGCAGGGTCATATTCAGCGTTCCTGGGATGGAGCAGTTCATCTTTACTCGAACCTTGAAGAATCAGGCCGGAGGCGTCATCTCAGCAGCAGTGTCAGAGCCAGGACAGATTCCGAGAGTGGTCGAAGATTTTCTCGACGTCTTCCCTGATGAGCTCCCAGGGATACCCCCAGTCAGAGAGGTAGAATTTAGCATTGAGTTGAACCCTGGAACGAGGCCTATTGCAGACAGAGTTTACAGAATGTCGCCGTCAGAACAGGATAAGTTGTATCAACACGAGGAAGAGTTGAAGTCTAAGGGATTCATCCGAGACAGTAAATCGCCCTTGGCCGCGCCAGTGATTCTAGTTCCCAAGAAGGATGGGTCGACGAGGATGTGCATCGACTACCGCAAGCTGAATGCAGTAACAGTGAAGAATAAGTACCCGCTACCAAGGATTGATGACCTGTTTGACCAGTTAAGCAAGGCCAGTGTCTTTTCCAAGATCGATCTTCGGTCGGAATACTATCAAGTAAGAGTCCGGGAGCAAGACATACCGAAGACAGCATTCAGATCTAGATATGGGCATTATGAGTTTTTAGTAATGCCCTTTGGACTAACCAACGCCCCCGCAGTATTCATGGATTTAATGAACCGCATCTTTCTGCCGTATTTGGATAAATTTGTGGTGGTGTTCATAGATGACATTCTTGTCTATTCCAGCAGTAAAGAGGAGCATGAGAAATATCTTAGGACTGTCTTGCAGACATTGAGGGAGCATCAACTTTATGCGAAGCTCGACAAGTGTGAATTCTGGTTAGATCACATTTCGTTCCTGGGGCATGTAATTTCTGGGGTAGGAGTGTCAGTGGATCCGAAGAAGATTAAGGCCGTAGAGCATTGGCCAGTCCCGAGAACGGTTGCAGAAGTACGAAGTTTCTTAGGGTTAGCTGGTTACTACAGAAGGTTCGTGGCGGACTTTGCCAAGATCTCTGCGCCCTTAACGCGTTTGACGCACAAGGACGTAGAGTTAGTTTGTTTGTCAGGCATCATTTGAAGAATTAAAGAAGAGGTTGATCTCAGCCCCGATCTTGACGCTTCCGGTAGGAGCGGGAGGCTTTACAGTATATTGTGACGCATCTGGGAAGGGTCTTGGATGTGTATTGATGCAGCACGGAAAGGTGATAGCATATGCGTCTCGGCAGCTTCGAGACCATGAGAAGAATTATCCGACTCACGATTTGGAGTTAGCAGCTGTGGTGTTTTCACTCAAGTTATGGAGGCATTATTTGTACGGGGATCGGGTAGAGATCTATACTGATCATAAGAGTTTGAAATACGTATTCACGCAGCGAGATTTGAACATGAGGTAAAGAAGATGGTTAGAACTACGGATTTTGACTTAGATCATCAGTATCATCCAGGCAAGGCGAATATAGTTGCAGATGCACTGAGTAGGAGAGACAGTGCCTTTATCCTGACCTCGCAGAAGCATATTTTAGAAGACCTTCAGAGTATGGGAATCGAAGTAGTTTTGCCAAGGGATATAGGAAGAATGACCAGTATGCAGATTCAGTCAACCTTAGTAGAGAGGATAAGGGCAGCACAAGCAGGAGATCCACAGATTCAGAAGTTGCGGTCGGAGTGTGAATCAGGCCGTAGGAAGGAGTTAGTGATTCATGAAGATGGTACGCTCAGGTTTGGAAACAGACTCTGTGTACCGAGTGGAGACCTTCAGCAGGAAGTTATGTCCGAAGCTCATAGTTCTATTTACTCCATTCATCCAGGAGGAACGAAGATGTATCGAGATATCATGCAGTACTTTTAGTGGAATGGCATAAAAAGAGAGATAGCGAGATTTGTATCCAAGTGTCTGGTATGTCAGCAGGTGAAAGCCGAGCAGCAGAGACCAGCAGGGTTGCTTCAGCCGCTTCCTATCCCAGAATGGAAATGGGAGCACATCACGATGGACTTTGTGACCGGTTTACCTAGGTCCCCGACTGGTAAGAATGCAGTCTGGGTAATAGTAGATCGACTCACGAAGGTCGCTCATTTTCTTCCCTTCCGAGTTGGGCAGACTACTGAACAGCTAGTAGAAATATACATGAAGCAGATAGTAAGGTGGCACGGTGTTCCAGTTAGTATAGTATCAGATCGGGATACGCGGTTTACTTCCCATTTTTGGCGGAGCTTACACCAAAGTTTGGGAACCAAGTTAAGATTCAGTACTGCTTATCATCCACAAACTGACGGGCAATCAGAAAGAACCATCCAGACGTTAGAAGATATGCTACGGGCGTGTACCCTGGATTTTGGCGGATCTTGGGAGGATCACCTTCATCTAGTGGAGTTCTCCTATAACAACAGCTATCAGGCTAGCATTCAGATGGCCCCGTTCGAAGCATTGTACGGAAGGAAGTGCAGGTCCCCTTTGGCATGGGACGACGTCGGAGAACGGAAGTTGTTGGGGCCAGAGATAATCACGCAGACTGTGGAGATAGTTAAGTTGGTCAGAGAGCGCCTTCGAGTTGCACAGGACCGACATCGTCATTGGGCAGATCAGCATCGTAGGCCTCTGGAGTTCAGAGTTGGCGACCAAGTATTTCTGCGGATTTTGCCTACTCGGGGTATCATCAGATTTGGAACCCGAGGAAAGCTTAGTCCAAGATACGTTGGTCCTTTTAAGATTCTCGCTCGGATAGGCGATGTGGCTTATCGACTTGCCCTTCCGCCTTCGTTAACTGGCATACATGATGTGTTTAATGTGTCCCAGTTACGTAGGTATGTCCCGGATCTGAGTCATGTCCTCGATCATTCTGAGTTAGTCGTTGGTACCGACCTAACCTACGAGGAACAACCCGTATCTATTTTAGACCGGCGAGAGAAGGTACTCAAGAATCGGACGATAAACCTTGTCCGTGTTTCTTAGAACCATCACTCTCCGGGAGAGTCAACCTGGGAGCACGAGGACGAGATCAGATCTCGGTATCCGCATTTGTTTGACTGATAAGGTATATTTTTGCACCTTATTGACACGATTCCATGCTTATCTGCACCTGCTTGTTTTGCACTTTGTGATGTATGATAATAACTGCTATGATAGTTAACTTATATATGATTGAGCCTTGCTTGCCCTGATGTCACTATCTTGTCTTGGCTGGAATTCCGAGGACGGAATTTTTCTAAGAAGGGTAGAGATGTCACTTCCCGATCCTGGAATACGTATTTTAATACGTAAACCGATAAATTGTATTTACCTTGTATTTATACTATATTTATTATGCTGTGTTTCTTCATGCATTTTCCAAAAATATTTGACAAAATATTATTGCCTAATTTATTTTCTGCATTTGGGCCTACAGTTTTGGCTCATTTGGGTAACCTATTCTTGGTTCACCAATGGTTCATCATGAACCCATGGGTCCAAGATCTTTATATATACTCATCTCATTCTCTCTCCTCTCATTTACTTCCTCTCATTTATTTCCTCCACCAACCAAATATTTCTTCCATCAACCAAGGCAAGTACCAACTTGCTCAAGAGATGGATCAATAATTTTTTTCAATGATTTCTTACAAAACTATTTGCCAAAACATGTTCTTCTCCTCAATCTATACTAGTTTAGAACTTAGAAATTTCCATTTTGAAGCTTTGATTTTTGTAGATCTAGGTTTACTTTATTTTTGGATTTCTTGGATTTTGATCTACTTAATCTTGTTATTTCCTAGTTTTGATGGTTCCATGTTGTAGAGGATCTCATTCTACCCCATTTTGACCTAAGGAAGTTCCGATTTGGGCTCCGGATGAAGGTTTTGTGTAGTTGGAAAGCCATGGTTGCTTGGCTCCTCTTCTCGGACAAGTGGAGAAGAAGAGCAGTACTTGACCGCATGAATCCTCATGCGGCAAGTCTTTGGCCGCATGGCCTTTCCAGCCGCATGAGACTCGTTCGAGCTCAGCCGCATGGAAAGTCCTTCCTAGCCGCATAAGACTTGCTTGAGTACTTGACCGCATGAATCTTCATGCGGCAAGTAATTGAGCCGCATAGCCTTGTTCAGACTCAGCCGCATGAGCCCCTGTTATCTTGAGTCGCATGGACTTCATGCGGCTAGCTTTCAGCCGCATGAATTCTTTTGCACCCAGCCGCATATGCGCTACTGTTTTTGAGCCGCATAAGGCCCACCCATCATCCAGCCGCATATGTATCGCCCATGCTCAGCCGCATAGGACTTCCTCTGATCGCAGCCGCATATGCTGTTGAACCCCGGCCGCCTGGCGATTGCTCCCTTCGCAGCCGCATGAACCCGCCTTTCCAGCCGCATGCGCCTTGGGCTCCCTGAGCCGCATGAGCGTGCGATCCCAGCCGCATGAACCAGTATTGACCCGGCCGCATGGACTCACTCCCCTTGAGCCGCATGGACTTTTGTGCCCTATCTTATTACCTTATTATTATTATTTATTATATATATTTTATATGCCCATTTTATATCCTTACGCCTTTTGTCCCGAGCATGATATGAGCACTAATGTGACCCCGGAGAACAAAGTGTTCCTACCTGATACATGTACCTGAATGTCCCAGTTCTTGTTCATGCTCGACAAAAGACTCGTAACTCCACGTGGCGTATTTGCAATGATGCATTACACTAAGGAGGGTAGAACATGTTGACATACTGATTGACATGGATCCTCTTTGGGGTACTCGTACTAAAGTACGACTTTAGGAGGATAATCATGCAGGCCACAGCATGAAAATCTAAGATTTCACCTAGGGTTAAATTAGGCAACTAAATATACTAGATGCATGGGGAGGGCAAAATCCCGAGATCGTGTTACACCAGCCGCCTTGAGATACCGTCTTGACGTGCCGGCTGGTCTCCACGGATACTGTGTCATCTGCAACGAGTGGATGACTGTATCCGATTAATTCCTGCTATATATTATATGTTTTAGCAAGGTGGCCTTACGAGGGACCTGTGCTCTATCATACCTGTCTACGCGAACCCCTGGGTTGGCTAGCCTTGCTGGAAAGATACGATCTGAGGATTTCTAAATAACATGATGCGAGGATAACCTCGTCCCACTAGAAACTCGTAGACTTGATTGGCCGTGAAAACGACTTGCTTGTATCCTACTACCTTCCGTGAATAACTGAGGGAAGCGGACTGTCATGGTGCATGATCCAACCCATGTTCTTGTTTGATTGTTGGGTTGGTTATCGTACTATGACAGGCTGTGGACCGAAGTTATGAACGGAAGACTTATTCTGGTTGTGAATAGCTACTTCTGTGAATGACTGAGGAACATGGTCTATCATGGTGCATGATCCAACCCATGTTCTTGTTTGATTGTTGGGTTGGTTATTGTGCTACGATAGGCTGTCGACCGAAGTCACGATCAGGAGATTTTATTGTTTATGCCTTTTAACTTATGTGAAAGTTATAGAGTACGACACGTCCCGACTCCATGCGGCACATTTTGTCCTTGTTTGGTTGTAAGGGTGCCATATGGGTTCGAGGATGTTGCGCTACCCTATAATAGTAGCATAAGTATTACCATTATCAATCATTCTATTTAACTGGGTTTTTAATCTTAACTCTTGTGCCCCTTTGGCGGTACTTGCTATTCGGGGCTGGCCCCGCTGGTTTTGTTTGGCCAGATCCCGTAGCAGAGCTTGAGGACACGATCTTCCTTCCTGACATCCATGGTACATACTAGGAGCATGGCAGTTCGGGGACTCGAGTGGGTTTCTTCTCCACCACTCCTGCTTATACTTTTGCGGCATTTAGCCACCGGCACCTGTTAGCCGGATTACTTGATATTTTGTGTCAGTATATAATTGTAATTAAACAGACTGCAGCTGTGTATAATTTTGTACTCCTGACTCTCCGAGATAGCTAAATTATAAAGCTAGTCTCTCATGATCATTTTGATAAAGCGTCGGGGACGCCTTACTGCTTTATCTTTAATGTTCATTTATTTGCTGTTGTGATTCGATTGATTGAGACATAGAACTCTGTGGGACCATAGGAGACTTGATTGTAGCATGTACCCCCTAGTCTCTCGACAGCCACGATCGTCGTATGACGTTACGTACCTCATATGGTGTAGCTGGCCTAGTTCGTCTCTGTATTTCGGTACTGGGGCGTGACACATGCATACGTAATGTTATAAGCTTTACTTTCTGGAAGTTTCTTGAACGTGTCAAAAGGAAGACGTCTCTAGCGTTAGAGCATTCACAGTGGGACTCGTTTCAAGTGCTATATTTGACCTTTAGCCAAATTTTATAGCAGTTGAAGGCTATAGTGGACTCTTGTCCACACTTGAAAAATAGTAGAAAGCCAAGAGACACTCCAAATTTGGAGAGTCCAGTAGCTCCTCTATAGCCATTTGCGGGCCCACCAAAAGTAACCGCTCATTTATTTTGGCTAATTATAAGGGCACATATCTTTTTGATCGGGGCTAGCCAGGATTAGGGCTAGCCAGGTTGGGAGGAACTTTTACTAGGGCTATTAAAATATTTCACTCAGGGGGCTGTCCAAAGCCCACAGCCCCCCAAACCCAAAAAATCACTCTCATTTCTAAATTATACTCTCTCTTCACAAACCCTAGCTTTCTTCTTCTTCTTCTTCTTCTTCTTCTTCTTCTTCTTCTATCCATCATCTTCTTCTCCACCATTTCCATTCTCACATCTTCATCAAAATCCTAGTTTTTTTCTCATCATCATCATCTTCTTCTTCTCCATCATTTCCATAATCACCATCTCCATCAAAACCCTAGTTTCCTTCTCTTTCCCAATTTCGATGGCACCCAAAAAAATTAAATAAACCCTAAAATGTATGAAAATAAAGGTTAAATACTTCTTTCTTCACAAAGAATGCATTGAAATAAATCCTAAAATGCATATTTTACTCTATTATCAAGATTAAAATAAACCCTAACATGTTTTTTTCATTCGAAAATGTCGACTTTAGGACTGCCAGAAATAGTGGCAGTCCTGAAAGGAACTTGCTGTACAGCAAGTATCTTTCAGGACTGCCTCAATTTCTGGCAGTCTTCAATATGTCTAGGACTGCCAGAAATTATGGCAGTCCTTTGTAGAGCATGTTCCTTTCAGGACTGCCACAATTCCTGGCAGTTCTTATTACTTCTAGGACTGCCAGAAATTGTGGCAGTCCTGTTGTACATCGAGTCTATTTCAAGACTGCAATAATTTCTAACAGTCCTCATTACTTCTAGGACTGCCAGCAATTGTGGCAGTCCTGTTGTACATCGAGTCTATTTCAAGACTGCCACAATTTCTGGCAGGCCTCAATACTTCTAGGACTGTCAGAAATTGTGGCAGTCCTGATATGAACCCAATTATTCTACAACTAGGATTTCTTCCATAGTTTTCTTCTACAACTAGGATTTCATGCATAATTCTTCTATTAATAAAGAAAAATTGGTTAATACACTAATAGATTAATAGATTTGATAACCCAATTTCTTCTACAACTAGGGTTTCATCCATAATGCCCAAACAAGAAGAAGAAAAATAAAGTAGAATTTGGAGAAAGAGATCTGAGAAATTAGAAGAGATCTGAGAAATTAGAAGAGAGCAAAAAATTAAAATAAACTAGGTTTGCAAAAATTGATGTTCTTGTTCTTGTTTTTTTTTCTTGTTCTTCTTCTTCTTCTTGTGAGGAATGGAGAGTGAGGAAGAAAACAAAAATTATAACACTTATCTTTTATACCTACTACTTGGATAGCCCTGAGTAATTTTTTCAGTGGCAAACTTGTAAATAATAGAAAACTAATACTTGGACAGCCCTCATCAAAATGTGCTATGCTCTTATAATTTACCTTTATTTTCTTCCTCTCTCTCTCTCTCTCTTTCTCTCTCTGTTCCTTTTCTTTTTTCACACAAGTCTTTCTTCCCCCTTTATTTTTCTTCTTCTTCTGCCGGCTCCTTGTCGAAGGGCTCATCGATCCCATAGTCGGTCGAAATAGTGAACGAGTCATCGAAGGACCAACTTCTCGCTGGCGACGTGGAGAGGGACGTAGCTCCTCCTCCTTCCGTCGGCTCCTCGAGGAATTCGTACGAAATTAGAGGAGAAGAAGCGGGCGGCGTCGATTTTTGCTACGACAGTAGAGGAGAAGGGGGCGACGTGGCTTTGTGCTGCGGCAGCGGAGGAGGAGGCCATTTATACAGGTTTCCTTCCCTAGCACAATTTTATTTCTACATGTTTCATGAGTTTACTCAAGGAAAAGTGATCTATTGGCACTAATTCATGATCAAAAACACAGTTATTCAAATTAGGTTTTGAGAGCGGAGATTGATAAGTGCGTGGCCTAACTAATATGTTGATATTGGTACCACTACAATCAGTAAGAAATGAATATATTGATATTGCAGCGGAGATTGATATGTGCGTGGCCTAACTAGCTCCAGCATAACTCTAGCAATGTAGTATATTGAATCACATAAAATATATTGATATTGTAGCGGAGATTGATATGTGCGTGGGCTAATTGATGTATAACTCTAGAATGGTATCTCCATGATTCAATATAAAAACTTGAAACTGCTTGCTTTTTAATTGATGGTCATCTTAAATCTTGGTTCCATGTATGGGTTCTGTATATAAAGATCTAACATTTACTTCATTTTTTATCTTTTTTTTTTGTAAAATTAAGAAAATTAGACCACAACCTAAAATTTGTGTATAGTTTTTTTTTATCATCATTTATACCATATTTTTTATGCTTATACGCGACGCGAAGATTTTATAGCCCAATTTTATGTCTACTGAGTTGTTATTAAACATTTTTTCATGTCAGGTTATTTGGCACTTCAAACAAAAATAATGGATCCCGCTACTCCGACACCACATCAACATGCTTCACAACAACCTCCCCAAACGAACAACGGTTCCTTCCAAAATTTTCTGCATCTTCAAGTACCATATCCTACCCAATGGCCATCCGAAATGTCATTTACCCCATCACCAATGCAAGCTGCCCAAGCTGCAGCATTTGCATCATTTTTCAACAACACGTACTCACCCAAAATCAGCCTCATAATCCTAATCCTTTATCTAGTGGTGGATCCAATTTAGAATCCCCTTCAGCCCAGTTTCCATCAAATGTTGAATCTCAACCCTCTTTAACTCAAACTACAATACGGACAACACAAGGGACCAATAGAAAAGCACCAAACTGTAAAGTTAATGAGGATAAGAGTTTCAGAGGACCCAATTGTGGGAAATGGTCAGCTTCATAAGGCATTCTGGAAGAGCATTTGGGATAAATTCAAAGGGCGACTACCAGGGTCAGAACATGTTCAAAGAGCATGTGAAAATAGATGGACTACGATTCAAGCTGATGTTTCCAAATGGAGGGCTATTGTGAACAGGGTTCATAGAAATAGGAGTAGCGGTACCAATCCGAATGATGAGGTATTTTTATATTTTTATGTGCTATGTTATTGGGAATTGACTATTATGTTGGATATGTACATGTCGTAGAACTTTTTCATTTTTATACTGAACCGGTAATCTCAGCTAATATTTTGCATATTCATTTACATCTTTATAATGTATATGACTTTCTACATCTTCCTGGTTTTATATATATATATATATATATATATATATATATATATATATAAAGATTAAATTTGTTACATATAAAGATGCAGTGTATTTTATAATCTATTCTACTATATAATAGGAAAACTTAGATGGTGAAACTTTTGAATTCCGAAAATACCCTTACATACTTATACTAATCTATTCTACTATATAATAGGAAAACTTAGATGGTGAAACTTTTGAATTCCGAAAATACCCTTACATACTTATACTAATTAAAAATAGTTCATTAATTTTAATAAGGACAATTTAGTAATTAGGAAGACTACCCTTTGGCCTTCCTAAAGAATCTTCCTAAACTAATTAAAAAATATTAAAATACGTGCAAGGCACGTGCACATATGCTAGTGAGTATAATTTCTCAACTGTATCAACTTTTTAGTTGGTGTACAAGTACAAGTATAATTCCTCAACTGCATCAGTCAAACCAAAGTGTTTTTGAATGTTAATGAATACTAGAGTGGATTTGCAGTCAGTTTTATATTGAATACTATATTAGTTTGTCACAAATTTTCATCTGCATGAATGCATAAGTTCCATAACATGACCATAATTGATGTATTCGATTTTTTGTATTATTATCATTTTCTTGCAGTGGGGAGAATGTATGGTTGTTTTCAAGAAAGACCATAGCGGGATTTTAAATTTCTCCATTGTTGGGAAGAGCTTCGTCATTGCACAAAATGGCACTCAACTACCAATGAGAAGGAGGCCAGGGATGTAAGTAGACAAGGAAAAGTTGGTACAAATCGAGCAAGGAATCCAAATATAAGTACACAAGGTAGGGTTGGAACAAGCTTTGACACATGCAGTCCAAGACTTGATAGCGTAGGAGTTGATAGCATAGACGACTCTTGCAATAATACAAATATAAACGCTGTAGACTCAACCACGTGTACACCCTTCAATGTTGATGAAAACCCTCTGAAAAGTTTCCATTCCGATGCACCTATCCAACGACCATTAGGTCGAAAATCAGCAAAAGAGAAACGTTGTCATTATTTTTTTGTGGACCTGCTGTTTGTGGGAGTATCATGTATGATACGTTCATTTCGTTATTTGTTGATGGTAGCTTTCTATTATTTTGAAGCTGCTGTTGTTGTTTTGGAGCTTGTCATTATTCTTCAAATAGCTTTCTGTTGTTGTTTTGGAGCTTCAGATGTGCTAATTTGAACATTAGACCCATACATCATTTACTTGCAGTAGCTTCAAGTAGCTTTATATTGTTTACTTTGTTCAATTTATAAGTGTGGCTAATTGTAGTTTTCAATAAAAATGCTTATAGAACCTTGACCAACCTTTTAGTTGTGTGTAAATTTGATAATGAGTTTGCAGGTTGGGTATATAGTTGCTAACAGAACCTTGACCACCCTTATTTATCTCTCAAGTGGTTGTATACAACATGGACTGTAAACAGAGAAATTTAGTTCAAATAATATGCAATGTTTCATTAAGTTCAAATGGCATGAGAATACACTAATTCAAAATAACAAAGTTTAAATAACATGAGAATACATCAGTACAATTCATAAGTTCTCATGGATATGCTTTTGTCGTTTCTCCTCCAAAATTTGTCCACAAATGTTCCATTAAGTTGCACCGAACCCTTCCGTTAACTGACATATCCCGTACTTGTTGCATTCGCGAATGAATAAAGCCTCTCAATACTTCTGCATCATGCTCAAGTAATTCTTGTGGAAGAATCTCACCGGAAATTGGTTGCCGCGGTTCAATTCCAATATGTCGCTCGTCTCCAATTATCATATTGTGTAGTATGATGCAACACTTCATAATGTTATTTAAAGAATCTTCATCCCAAAATCTTATCGGTCCTTGAGTGATCGTCCATCTTGCCTGCAACACTCCGAATGCCCTCTTTACGTCCTTTTTGTCAAGTCCCACTCCCGTAGGAGCGATCGTCCTCGCTAAGGCGTGATGCCGCACGAGCCTAGATTACGCTCATGCAAGGCGGGTTCCATAACGGCCGATTACAGCGACTGCGATGGAGTCGTCGCACAGAAGTCCCAAGTAGAGACATTGAATAATAGCAGCAAAAATTTAGAACAAAACACAAGTTATTCAAAAGAAGCTCTTTATTGATATTGAAACAAAGGTTACAATGAGACGCAAGGCCAAGATTTACAATCACTCAAACTCACTCTTCTCACAATACAACTCACTCAGCTCTCTCTCATCTCTCAATACAAGACTTGAGCCAGCGGATGCTTCGGATGGCGACGTCCATACATTATGTCCCGTATAAGTCTTGACTCCATGCGGCCGCACGCTATGAATCGCCAAGAAACTCCGTACCTCGACGCATCCAAGCGAGCTCCGCACCACGAGCTTCTACTGGTGCCTGCACATGAAAACTGTGTTGGTGTCAGTACTCAACTGTACTGGTGGAATGAGCTCATCGCCCACCCATACAAAACCAATACGTTCATTTACTTTGTGTAACATAGTCCCTTTATGATTGTCTTTCTACTCATGCCTTAGGATCGGTTTTAGGACAGACGCTTTGGCCTATTTTGTGTCTCAAGATCATCCCGTGCTTGCAACAACAACGCCAACACATACTTTGCCTTTAGACCCTTCTCGTACCAACAACGTTAACCTATCAAGTCGTGTTTGCCTTACGACCCAAAATCAGAGACGCAACTACGCGATAGTACCCAATTTACTTGTGACCGTGCTACAAGTCCATTGTGCCGTGTCTCGCAACTCAGTGTGACTTAACCATATCGCCGCCTCGCGGCCCTTGCTACTTTAATCACCAACTGACCCAATCAAGACTTGTGGACTAAGTGTCACTCGACCGACTTTGCCTTGCGACGTTTCCCGACTTAAACTCAAGATGACTCATATCCAACTTATGCAACTTATATGCCGACAACTTAAGACTCGACGCTACATCTCGTGCCGAAGCACGTCGCCTACGTTGAAGCCAAATCTTAGGCCCAAACGTTTGTGTTCTGACTGCACACACCTTCAACTCGACTCAATCCAAAGGCACACACGCAGATTTCTGCCAGTGCCGACTCATCTAAATAAGGTCACTAGCATAACAAGCTATTTGGGACTTATAGCTGGTATAGGATGGACCGGTCAAAGAGGGTAGCTAGCCCCAATGAGCGTCCACCGAATACTTGCCTTTCAGCTCAGCTATCCCGCTCACATTCTGCCACGGTTTCCTCCTAGGCCGGAACGGTCCTGCTGTGGCCCCAGGTTATCGTCCGAGGAAACAATTTACCTTGTCGACAAGTTGTCCATGACCATGCAAGACTCGACTCAAACTGACATCTCACACAGTCATTCTACCTTTAGTGTTACCATTTCTTTCAGGGCCAAGTTCAATACTTTTCATATCTGAGACCGTCTCGACGACCCGTGGTCGCGAGCATTCTTCTTTCTTGTCCTACCATTTCCTTCAACTCATGAACAACTATTTGAAAGCCCTTTTTTACCAAACTCAATGAATCAACTGTGGCCCGTGCCTTAAACACTAAGTCTGTGCATCGTGCCTTATGCCAACTGTGCTCTACGCGACACTCCCGTCCAAGTCGATGGGCCTTGAGATCGTGGGACTACTTAAATTGATAACCGCAGAAAGAGCGGGACAGTACTTGGAATGTCTTAGGTCGACCGGCATAACTTTGCCTAACGTAATCGAACTTACAACTTAACCCATGGGACGAGCAAAGGCTATGCCAAATGTCACGACCCGATCCCAATGTAGTGGATCTAGTCGGATCATGCCCAACCTGTACCGTTGTGAGACGACGACAGTAAGCTGTATCAAGTAGTGAAATATAACATGCAGAAATATCTAACGGAAATACAATATTTTATTCAAAAGAAAAAATCTGAAGATAAAACAAACAACTACAATATTCATTTTATTATAAAATTTTTTGAAAGGAAAGTAAAGGAAAGTGCTAAGCCAACATTCTAGGGTTCAGGGGTTCCTGGTTCAGCCTCTGCGGGACCCAAGTCTGTCCCGTAGAAAGTGCATTAAGACAGCTCCTCTTCGTCGCAATCACCTAAAAATGTTGTCTCTAGTCAAGAGGGAGCAAGTACATATTTCATCCACATCTAGCAATTCTAAATTAATAATAAATGTAAAGTGCGAGACAGTTAAAGAAACAATATTTTTTTTGTATCTAATAGTAAAAAGACCAACAAGCAAGATGATGTCAATGTCCAGAAATGATGTAATGCCAAGCTAGTGTTTGAGTATATAACAGGGCCTGTGACTGGCTGGTGAGGCAATATGTATACTAACGTTTCGGCCGAAACAAATAGTATACAGTACGGCTTAACCCCCTGTGTGGTAGGGGTTAGCGCAAGGCAATAGACGATCAATATTTGGCTTTGGTCATAGATGTTATACTACTCCCCCAAGCAATCCCCAAGTCAATGAGTTAATAATCATTAATCAATAACTAACATGTCAAGATAGCCATCTAGCAATCCATCAACCTATGTGGAGTCCGAGAGGGATCCACGGTGAATCAGTGTAACTATACTACATGTAACTAACTGATGTATACATTTAATTATCAAAATAAAACGCAGACATGGAATAGATATGAAATTTGCCTTGAAATATTCCTTGACTTGGCAACAACTAGAAAGTGACTGTTAGGGTTTACGAATCAGAACCTACAAGATTGTAACGCCAGTTTTAGTAACCAGGATTACGCCCTAAATCTAAGGTACAAAACTAGGTCAAGTCTACAGGTTGGTGATCCTAATTGGAAACCATTTGTATATAAAGATAGTTTTTGTTACAAAAATGATATTAATATATAACTATTTAAGTAAATATAGGTTTTGTCGTAAAATAAATAATTTTTAAGAAAATTACTAAATATGTATTTCTTTGAATTTAATAATTTTATAGGAAAATAGATTTATCTAAATAATATTTGAAAGTAGAATTTATTTATTGGAATTAATAATTAACAAAAATGATTTTTCTTAAAAATACCTTTTAACCATTTTTTCGACATTTAAAAGAGAAATTAACTTTTTAAATACTAAAATAGTTCTTTTGCATAAAAATACGGTTTTTCTGCCAAAGTTATGATTTTAAATTAATACAAAACATTTCGTTTATTAATACTAAATAACCATCCTTTTTACCAAAATTAATTATTTTAACAAATAAAACTCTTTTATGAAAATTACTCAGCTTTTCTTTATTAATCTATTTATCAAAAACCTTTTTGATTTAAAACACTTAAAAGGAGAATATATGTATAAGAAATTAATTATACAATTTACCTACAACTATTACATAAAGAGTATTAATTTTAACAAAACTTTACTTACTAATACTTTAATAACACTAAAACTTTTGTTAACCATTTACTAAATGATTATTAGGCTTTTAGAAATACAACACAGTTTATAATCAAATAATTGAACAATCTAATTTATTAATCCACATTTTAATTAATTAAAGATTAAAAACAGCAACCTAAACAAAGTTTCCTAAAAGGTAATTATTACAAACCATGCTACTAATTAACACAACAGAACTAAAACAACAATTCTACAGAAACCAATTAATCCACATAACGATCTTTAAGGCCAGAATATGAAATATGGGTTCTGTGAAGAAATGACAGAAAGAAGGGAAATGATTTACCCAAGGCTTGCACGAAGGAGTACCGAAGGGAGACCTCAGACTCGGAACAACATTGGAAACGACGAGCACGGACACGTGCGCGCACACGGGCGGACACGTGGGCGAAGGTACGCGGAACCGGGGCGCACGCGGGGTTGGCGGATGGCGACGGGCGGCCGGCTGCTGCCGGGCGGGCGGATGTAAAACCCCTAAATTTTTACTTTTTTATTATTATTAAATTTGGTACTGATTTAAAATTTTGTATTGTACATCGCGCACGAAATTTTATTTTCGAAATTGCTCGACGAGTGCGAATATGTGCGAGCGTACATATTTTTAGAAAAAACATTTTTTTCCTATTTTTATAGTTTCAAGATAATATATATATATTAATTATTTTTAGCTATCAAAGTTTCTAAATTTATGAGTTTATTTATGAAAAGCCTTTTTAGATAGTTATAGTAATAAATAATATTCTTATAAAAAGGTATACTAGAAAAGTGTATATTTGTAAATATTATTTGTGCATACATATATATTTCGTAATTAATTATTAGTTTATTTTTAAATAATAAAGTAAATTTTGAAATTATTATTAATAGTATTTTTGGAAAACATATTTTGAAATTATTGTGACAATTTAAATCTTGATTTAAATTTTGGATTTATTTAAATTAATATCTATATTTGGGATTTGAATTATCTTATTTTTAAACTAAATGATGTAAATTAATTAGATTTAAATTGGATTTGTATTTGGATTTAGATTTGATTGATTTTAAATTAAGTTGCGAATTATCTATTAAGGGTTTAAACTACTCGTAATCCTTATCCAACTGGGGATTCCCACATCCTATAAAAAGGCAGGTACTCATCCATAAATTTCTATTTTTCCACAAATTTCTCCACCTACAAATGTGTTTGTGCATTGTGTCCGTGCACATCAAGCCATATCCATTCACTTCTTCTATTTTTCATTCAAATTGATTAATGTTCTCATTAAAGAAATTCTCTTTTCCCTTCCATCTATTTTCTCTTATCCCAAATTCTTACTATCCTTTTACCGATCAACCAAGTCCGTCTATCCTAGTAGTCCTTAAATTTCGAGTACAAAAATTTTCAAAGGTGGGTAGATTTGTAACTCATCTTCCCAAATTTTTTTTTTAAATTTTATGTATAAATTTTAATTTCGTGTTTAAAAGTAATTTTTGTAGAAATTTTGTAAATATATTTTGTGATTACTTTTGTTACCAAAAACTAGTTTTAAATTAATGGTTTGAAATAATGTTTCTAAAAAAAATGTTCTTCAAATTTTTATTTGAAATATAAAATATGTTTTTATTATTTTTTTTGTCTTCTAAAAATTTGTTTTAAAAAAAATTGAGCGATTAAAGGTTTCTTGTCTATTTATTTTTAAAATAAAGATTTGGATTTATAAAAGTAAGTTTTATAATATTTGATGACATCGAGTATTATTTTGATATGTTAATCAGTTATTTGATTATATTTGAATTTATTTAAATTATCTTGATGGTTATCAACTATACTTTAAATTATGTTGATAATTTAAATATTGTTTAAAATACTTACGATGACTAATTGGAGCATTACGATTTGTCTAATCTAGATTTGAAATATTATTTGATTAAATAATTTATTTATTATTTGATTTAAATTATTTTGATAAATATTATATATTATTTTAAAATTATTATGTTGAGTTTGATTTGGATTTGGATTCATATGATTTGAATTATTTGATAATATAGAATAATGCTTAAAGTTATTATGGTGATCATTTAAAGGATTGAAATCAAATTGATTTGTTTTTAAATAACTTATTTGATTTAAATTTATGGGAAAATTTATCCATTAGAAATTCTTATCCTATTGGAATCATATCTAGCATTAATTAGATCGTTTCTTATTTAAACCAATCCTATTCCTATCCAAATTAGTTGATAATCATAATCATCCTTATTGATTTAGTTCTAATCCTATCATAATTTGCTAATTGCTAGCAATTATATATATCTATCGAATCTATGAATAAAATCTTTTTCAAACCATCCATGTCAAAATTTCTTTCTTTTTTCGTCATAAATTCAACCTCAATTTTCAAAGGTTGTAGCAAATTCGAAAGACCATAACTCCCAACTCCGGACTCCGTTTGACCTCCAGTTTTTTTTGCTGGAAACGTATTGAGGTATATTTTCTGAATATAAATTTTATTTTCATAAATTCGGAACTTAATTTTCTGGAAAATTTGTGGAGTGTCAGTTGTCCGAAATCTGACATGTTTTAGTGTTTTTGAGATTCTGGGAGAACCAGGAATCAGAATCACGAACCGTTTGAAGTTTCGAAATGCTGACAAAAAAAATACACATCATATATTTTTCTTAATTTTTTTCCAGAATATTTTATTTTTGGTTTTTATTTTAGAAGTTTGTCACATCGTTTGAGTTCATCTTGTGTAGCCCTGTGACTATTCTGTACCCAACGGGATTGTCGATTTCACCAGCAAGGACCTCAGGCAAGACACCTTGCCATTAGCTATTTATTTATTTTAGCTCATATTTCATGCATTATTTATTTTTTTATGCAAAATAAACTATGAAACATGGCATAACCTGTTAGAACTTACTGTTCATTTATATTCTGCTATGTATTATTTTTTTCTTACACATTAACCTTAGATTTAAGGGACCACATTTGTGTGTTGCATTCATTGGCCTTGACACGTTGTACCACGAAGTTGTATGTCGCATGTAGAACACGGACAGGCGTGACTGGCTGGCCACCAGTACGTACAAGCCGTGCGATAGGAATGACCGCTAATAGAGGTTGCATGCTAGTTTGACTTAGCAATTATAGTGATTTTGTGTTATGGATACAACACAGTAGGCATTGGACGGGGAGGAAATTTTTTTAGCGTATGGGCTTCGATGCACTTTCTCTTGTGACCCGGACTCTCCGCTGGAGATACGGGATTGATGACCCATGATTACTGACGACCACTGATGATTCTGCGGAACGTCATGCTTTTACTGATGGGGCCTCTGGTGCCCCAAGGGAGGACCATGCCGATCCTATTTAGCCAGGGCCCATGCGTAGGAAGGATTGTTCTTAACTACATTTCACTTAGAACGGTTAGGCAACCTTATCCATTAGTTACGAGTACTTTTGTTTGGGTACTTGTATCTGACCGTGGCTTGGAACAATAACTTGTCGCGGATTAGTTCGTCATATCTTGTCCTTGTTTGGTTGTAGGTGTGGCTTACTACTTCGATGAGAAGGTATTGAACCTTGTTGGGGTCCGGATACCATATTGGATTCATAGCATGGGAAGATACGTCACCGTTAATTAGTTTACCATCTCCTGTCCTTGTTTGGTTGGGGGAATGGTACGCTCGTTAAATAGGTGTGTATTGGACCATGTTATAAATTCAATTAACTTATTTATTTGAGCAATATTTATTCAGTTTATATGGCATGATATTATGTGTCTTGTTACGTCCCTCTGAGGACCTGGTTATCTCTCCAGGTGTGTGCTATTGTCTTTCACAGGTGCTCTAGCTTTAGCCGTGATTATTGCTATTTCTTCGAGGATGATTGCACTTGGATCGTCTTCGCTTCGCTCGCCAAAATCATTTATTCTATCATGTATTTTTCTTTTACTTGTTGGTAGTGGATTTGTCTCCGCCCAACATATTATACCATTGACAATTCATAGATTATATGATATCTTTTATTTATTTATTTTGTGTGGATGAGAATAGTTATGGTTCTACTGTATTTTACAGCTTATGTATTCATACGAGGTTTCCATATATTGGAGTGTACTTCGTATGTATACAGCTGGCATGTCTACGTTCCTAGTCCTACGTATTTTGGGACTGGGGTGTTACATGTTTTTGTGGTGGCCTATGCAGGTCGAGATAAATTGTTTGGTTACTTTACCGTACCAAGCAAGCCTGCGAATAGGATTAGAAGTCTAGGATCTCATCCACATACTTGACCTCTTTTCTTGATTCCATATTCGAACTACCGTTCGACTCATCAATTGCATCTTGTTTGATTCCTCCTATCATTATTCTTATCTTCCCTTCGTGCTTGTTAGAGAGTGACCCTACTAGTTGGATATCCCAAAACACCCTTAGCTTAATTCTTTTAAGTTTTGTAGAACACCCCACGACCCGGCACACTCTTGACCATTAAGGAGAATATAAATAGTATCATCTAGACTATAGAGACTAGAGGAATTTAACCTATTTGGTCAACCAAACCTTGGACAATAAAATCGTAGAATGATGGTATAGGAATAAACAAGTCTTAGATTTTTATGACACTTAGACTATTCATTTGGTTCTTATTTCATCTACCCTCGTGCCAATGTTTTACTATCTAAACTAATGATGCTAATGTAGCCTAGTTTTTGCAAGCTTATCTTTTATCGAGCTTGTTCAAGACATATGTAAATTGGGTCGCTCCCACTAACATATGGTCTAATTAGAACCGGTGCATGATGGTCTGATCAACCGAGTGCATTTTGGTTCGCATTATCTATCGTTTTACTTGGATGGGGACATAGTTAAACTTGTCCTCTAGAGTCCCATCCACGACTGCTTTGACAATTTTGTTGAAATTATTCGATCGTCTTTAAATCACGTATTCGTATTCGATAACGCCTCCTTCGAACTCTATATTGCTTTCGCCTTCATCTATTTTAGAAGGACGAAGGCGTTGTGCTAGAAATTCCTCTAGCTATCCTATCACCTATGACCATTATCACTCGATATTGGTATATCTTCGTCTTAAACTACTCGTCCTTCTTCCCGGCCTATATTTACTATCTTGACCTTCTAATCACTTAAATTAGGAGTGAATCTAATTCGTTCTCTAAATCGTGCCTCAACCTACTCTCAAGAGACCATAACTTTAACGTCTCTAATTTATTTTATTTTTCTTGAACCCATAATATTCTTTATTGCCTGTTATCTTGTTTTAACCTTAACCCTTACTCATTTCCTTCCTGCGCTAACCCATGATTATCCCTGCCATTATTGAAATCGCGAGTTCCTAATGCATCTTTGTTGAACGTTGTGAATTGATTTTCTTACCAATACCCCCCTTGTGCCTTCTCACCCCCTACTAATTCTTAATTTCGAGGACAAAATTCTTTTAAGTTGGGTAGGATGTAAAACCCCTAAATTTTTACTTTTTTATTATTATTAAATTTGGTACTGATTTAAAATTTTGTATTGTACATCGCGTAGTCGTATTGTACGTCGCGCACGAAATTTTATTTTCAAAATTGCTCGACGAGTGCGAATATGTGCGAGCGTACATATTTTTAGAAAAAACATTTTTTTCCTATTTTTATAGTTTCAAGATAATATATATATTATTTTTAACTATAAAAGTTTCTAAATTTATGAGTTTATTTATGAAAAGCCTTTTTAGATAGTTGTAATAATAAATAATATTCTTATAAAAAGGTATACTAGAAAAGTGTATATTTGTAAATATTATTTGTGCATACATATATATTTTGTAATTAATTATTAGTTTATTTTAAATAATAAAGTAATTTTTGAAATTATTATTAATAGTATTTTTGGAAAACATATTTTGAAATTATTGTGACAATTTAAATCTTGATTTGAATTTTGGATTTATTTAAATTAATATCTATATTTGGGATTTGAATTATCTTATTTTTAAACTAAAGGATGTAAATTAATTAGATTTAAATTGGATTTGTATTTGGATTTAGATTTGATTGATTTTAAATTAAGTTGCGAATTATCTATTAAGGGTTTAAACTACTCCTAATCCTTATCCAACTGGGGATTCCCACATCCTATAAAAGGCAGGTACTCATCCATAAAATTCTATTTTTCCACAATTTTCTCCACCTACAAATGTGTTTGTGCATCGTGTCCGTGCACATCAAGCCATATCCATTCACTTCTTCTATTTTTCATTCAAATTGATTAATGTTCTCATTAAAGAAATTCTCTTTTTCCTTCCATCTATTTTCTCTTATCACAAATTCTTACTATCCTTTTACCGATCAACCAAGTCCGTCTATCCTAGTAGTCCTTAAATTTCGAGTACGAAAATTTTCAAAGGTGGGCAGATTTGTAACTCATCTTCCCGAAATTATTATTTTTTTAATTTTATCTATAAATTTTAATTTCGCGTTTAAAAGTAATTTTTGTAGAAATTTTGTAAAATATATTTTGTGATTACTTTTGTTACCAAAAACTAGTTTTAAAATAATGGTTTGAAATAATGTTTCTAAAAAAAAATGTTCTTCAAATTTTTATTTGAAATATAAAATATGTTTTTTTTTGTCTTCTAAAAATTTGTTTTAAAAAAAAATTGAGCGATAAAAGGTTTCTTGTCTATTTATTTTTAAAATAAAGATTTGGATTTATAAAAGTAAGTTTTATAATATTTGATGACATCGAGTATTATTTTGATATGTTAATCAGTTATTTGATTATATTTGAATTTATTTAAATTATCTTGATGGTTATCAACTATACTTTAAATTATGTTGATAATTTAAATATTGTTTAAAATACTTACGATGACTAATTGGAGCATTACGATTTGTCTAATCTAGATTTGAAATATTATTTGATTAAATAATTTATTTATTATTTGATTTAAATTATTTTGATAAATATTATATATTATTTTAAAATTATTATGTTGAGTTTGATTTGGATTTGGATTCATATGATTTGAATTATTGGATAATATAGAATAATGCTTAAAGTTATTATGGTGATCATTTAAAGGATTGAAATCAAATTGATTTGTTTTTAAATAATTTATTTGATTTAAATTTATGGAAAGATTTATCCATTTAGAAATTCTTATCCTATTGGAATCATATCTAGCATTAATTAGATCGTTTCTTATTTAAACCAATCCTATTCCTATCCAAATTAGTTGATAATCATAATCATCCTTATTGATTTAGTTCTAATCCTATCATAATTTGCTAATTGCTAGCCATTATATATATATCTATCGAATTTATGACGATAGCCATTATATATATCTATCGTCATAAATTCAGCCTTAATTTTTAAAGGTTGTAGCAACTTCGAAAGACCATAACTCCCAACTCCGGACTCCGTTTGACCTCCAATTTTTTTTGTTGGAAACGTATTGAGGTATATTTTCTGAATATAAATTTTATTTTCATAAATTCGGAACTTACTTTTCTGGAAAAAATTTGTGGAGTGTCAGTTGTCCGAAATCTGACGTGTTTTAGTGTTTTTGAGATTCTGGGAGAACCAGGAATCAGAATCACGAACCGTTTGAAGTTTCGGAATGCTGACAGAAAAATACACATCATATATTTTTCTTAATTTTTTTCCAGAATATTTTATTTTTGGTTTTTATTTTAGAAGTTTGTCACATCGTCTGAGTTCATCATGTGTAGCCCTGTGACTATTCTGTACCCAACGGGATTGTCGATTTCACCAGCAAAGACCTCAGGCAAGACACCTTGCCATTAGCTGTTTATTTATTTTAACTCATATTTCATGCATTATTTGTTTTTTATGCAAAATAAACTATGATACATGGCATAACCTGTTAGAACTTACTGTTCATTTATATTCTGCTATGTATTAGATTTAAGGGACCACCTTTGTGTGTTGCATTCATTGGCCTTGACACGTTGTACCACGAAGTTGTATGTCGCATGTAGAACACGGACAGGCGTGACTGGCTGGCCACCAGTACGTACAAGCCGTGCGATAGGAATGACCGCTAATAGAGGTTGCATGCTAGTTTGACTTAGCGGTTATAGTGGTTTTGTGTTGTGGATACAACACAGTAGGCATTGGGCGGGGAGGAAAATTTTTTAGCGTATGGGCTTCGATGCACTTTCCCTTGTGACCCGGACTCTCCGCTGGAGATACGGGGCTGATGACCCATGATTACTGACGGCCACTGACGATTCTGCGGAATGTCATGCTCTTACTGATGGGGCCTCTGGTGCCCCAAGGGGGACCATGCCGATCCTATTTAGCCAGGGCCCATGCGCAGGAAGGATTGTTCTTAACTATATTTCACTTAGAACGGTTAAGCAACCTTATCCGTTAGGTACGAGTACTTTTGGTTTGGGTACTTGTATCTGACCGTGGCTTGGAACAATAACTTGTCGCAGATTAGTTCGTCACATCTTGTCCTTGTTTGGTTGTAGGTGTGGCTTACTACTTCGATGAGAAGGTATTGAACCTTGTTGGGGTCCGGATACCATATTGGATTCATAGCATGGGAAGATACGTCACCGTTAATTAGTTTACCATCTCCTGTCCTTGTTTGGTTGGGAGGATGGTACGCTCGTTCAATAGGTGTGTATTGGACCATGTTATAAATTCAATTAACTTATTTATTTGAGCAATATTTATTCAGTTTATATGGCATGATATTATGTGTCTTGTTACGTCCCTCTGAGGACCTGGTTATCTCTCCAGGTGTGTGCTATTGTCTTTCGCAGGTGCTCTAGCTCTAGCCGTGATTATTGCTATTTCTTCGAGGATGATTGCACTTAGATCGTCTTCGCTTCGCTCGCCAAAATTATTTATTCTATCATGTATTTTTCCTTTACTTGTTGGTAGTGGATTTGTCTCCGCCCAACATATTATACCATTGACAATTCATAGATTATATGATATCTTTAATTTATTTATTTTGTGTGGATGAGAATAGTTATGGTTCTACTGCATTTTACAGCTTATGTATTCATACGAGGTTTCCATATATTGGAGTGTACTTCGTATGTATACAGCTGGCATGTCTACGTTCCTAGTCCTACGTATTTTGGGACTGGGGCGTTACAGCGGCGGTCGGTTGCTCGAAAATGGGTGAAGTGGGGTCAGGATTTGGAGAGGGCGATAAGGGGAACACGGTGGCGGTCGCGGATTTGGATTTGGTGGAGATTTGAGAGAGTTATGGAGTTTTTGAGGAGAAAATGATTTGTGAAGCTTCTGGTGTTTCTCCACAAAAACATGTCACGCCCCGCTCTCGAATAATCGGGTACAGGCCGATGCATGCCCGACATACACTGTCATTGACAGCGGTAGTGAGCCATCTAGTCATCAATAACAAGAGTAATCTCATCACATCATCTAATCTCGGAACCTACACTAGCCATCACAGCAATCTACTATACGATTATTACAAGCTTATACATGAATGTTCGGGTACAAAGCAGGTAAAGATAAATGCTACAACAACAACAACATATAATCAAATACACTCAATCAATCCCCTATACATGAAACTAATATCTTAATGCCAAGTGAGCTCCAATGCCAGCCATGACAATCTAAAGATCCATCTCACCTGTAATCAACGATCCAGTCAGGAAAGGAGCAAAGTACAATGTATCTCAATAAATCTCACCACAGAGATCAATGGAACGATACATCAAATATAACTGAAAGACAGGAAACAAGATGAGTATAAAATATGCACTAGCTATGTGTACATGTGCAATTGGACGTTATCAACATGTGGGAACTAATATGTAATCAGGCATATAAAATATGCTATCAGTCAATCAATAATCAGGCATGTCTGACGACAATGCTATCAGTCACGCAATAATCAGGCATGTTTGACGACAATGCTATCAGTCACGCACGAAATGGACATCAGGCATACGAAGTATGCTATCAGGCAATATTTGTCCAATATTAGTCAAGCACATGTCTCTAGAACATCCCCTACCCGATATGAGAAATAATGTACACAAGCAAGATAGGAAAATACAATAAATGACACAAAAAGTGTGAGTGTAATGCATACAATGATGGTAATACTGAGTACATGTACTTGCCTTGATTCCGATCTTGTCCAAGTCTTCTTAGATCACCTAGAATAGGAAATAATATTTAGAATATTCTATTTGTAAAAAATCATTAATCCTAATAACCAATTATTACCAATGTCTTACTAATGGTGATTACCCTATTCTATTCCTGATAAAATAATCAATCTAATACTATTATAGATACTAATGTCACTACAAAATATCAACTCCTAATAATCCAATGACATAAGAGCCCACTCTCTTAAATAGTTAGGGCCTAAAAGTATCAACTCATTGCTCTGCCAAGTGAACTAAGTAACCAACAGTCACTGGATAATATGGAAATTCAAGCCAAGTAATGTGCAATTTAAGCTACTGACTATTTGAACTTAAGAACCCCAATGTCCTAACTAACGGCTATACTGTGAACTGTTCTGCTAACTGCTGCACCCAACCAACACATGTAATCCAGTGCTTACAAGACCGTGTCCTCAATACTGTGTCAGACACGGAACGTGTCCCTCGGTTGGTTAGAGTCTAATACAACCAGAGTGATTCCCTAGTCGGCACTCGAACTCCCCAGAATGCTACAGGGCAGAATATCAATCGAATTGAGTATAGAATTATACCTGAGCGTTAGCCATCACCAAATGAGCCTTCCTCGAGTCCGACACAGTCCTCTTGAGTCTAAAAACTGATAGTAGAGTCCACACGAGCATTCCATCAAACAGTTCGTGTGCAAGAATAGAAAGAGTGATTATGAGTTCGATTTGAATGGTACCGACTCCAAATTTGGAGAAAATACACAAGAATAATCAAGAACTCACCCACGAGTTTTTCACCAAACCAAAAATCCACAGAATGGAGTCAATTTTGCATTACGTTCAATCGATGCTGCCAAGAAATTCATCTGAAAAATCACGACTGTCCTATAGGAGGAATCAGCAAGAAAGAAAATAAGAAAGGAACTTACGAATTGCTTCATGTAAGAACGCTCTACTGAGTGATTAGAAAGAATCAAGCGTCGTCGCCTTCGTTGAATCTTCACTGCGAACCTTCGGTTGATGCCATGGCCGATCCTCGAACTTGGAAGACGCGAACACACTCCTTACTGTGAGATCGGACGCCAATCTCTCGTCTTTATCACAGAGCACGGAGTGGAGATCCAATCGCCATGGTTGTGCTTTGCAGCGCTAGAAAAATAAGACGAGGAAAGAGGAGAACCAGTGGAGAATCCAACAACATTTTGCTGTGGTGGATTGATGAAGAAGAAGGAGGAGGTTGGGGTTAATTTATAGGCAGTGGTCGGGCGGGTAGGCGATTGCGCAGTCAGTAGGGCAGCGACGAGGTGGTTAGGCGGGCAGACGATCGGCAAAGACGGTTAGGAAGTTGTTAAGAATGGACGGTGGATCGTGAATTGGCGGTTGGGGAAGAACAGTGTAGATAAAGAAGAAGAGTCTGGAAGCCTTAGGAGAACTCCGGTGATCGTCGACCCTTGCGCGCTGCAATCTCTCGTCGTCGGTGATCTCTTACTGAGAAGAACAGAGGAAGGGAAGCTGAAATTGAATGGATGAATGAGAGATGGAATTATGACGGCTATACAATTATTGGATGCGGGTTATCGGGTCTAGGATCTGCGCCCAACTTCAGGGTTGTTGGGCCCAGCCCGAACTCAGAGTTGCTGGGCCCAAGAGTAGAATAAGATTAAAAGGAAAAGCTTTATAAAAACGAGAGGTGACTGATAATCACCCCTATTTAAGGAAGTGGGGTGCTGGGCTGTGATGGCCCAATTTGGATTACTGGGTTTGGAAGAATTAAAATTGTTTAAGGAAAATATTAAATGAATACTTCATTGAATTAATCAAGAAGTTTAATAGAAAAATTAGGAAAACCAATAGTAAATAAATTCTAGTTAAAATAAAATAATTAGAAAGCAATAATTTAATTTAATTCTAATAAAATCATAGAAGAAATCCCTAATTTTATTATCTAAAAAAATAGAGTTACAAATCTTTCCCCTGAAAAATTTCGTCCTCGAAATTTCAGATGGCACGATTAGGCACGATTAGGAATAATCATACGAATTGAATTTGATACGAAAAGTGGTACAAGTGGTAGTCACAAAAACATGATCAAGGATAGTAGTCTCAATAATATCCGGCAATCATACATATCTGGAGTCACTTTCCCTTCAGTTTCTACCTCGCTGCAAGCTCCAAGTCATGTGTAGGGTAATTCTTCTCATGAGGCCTCAACTGTCTAGAAGCATAAGCAATGACCCTCTTGTTCTGCTCAAGTGCACATCCCAAACCCTTCCCTGATGTATCACTGTAGATGACGAACCCTCCAGATCCTGATGGCAAAGCTAAAACTGGCGCTGTACTGAGTCTTTTCTTCAATTCTTCAAATGCTGACTGGCAGGCGTCGCTCCAGATGAACTCCTCGTCCTTTCGCGTGAGCTTGGTCATCGGCTCTGCTATCTTGGCAAAATCTTTCACGAACTTCCTGTAGTAACCTGCTAGCCCCAGGAAACCATAAATCTTTGCTACTGACTTGGGAGGTGCCCATGCTTCCACAGCTTCAATCTTATTGGGATCCCCAGAAATTCCCTCTCAAGTCACCACATTTCCCAAGAACTCCACTCTGTCCAAGAAAAATTCACACTTTGAGAGCTTCCCGTACAGCTTCTCCTTCCGTAAAATCTCTAAAACGATCCGTAGGTGCTCCACATGCTCCTCCTCGGTCTTCGAATAGAATAGAATATCGTCAATGAAGACTACGACAAACTTGTCCAAATACTTGTGAAAAACCTTATTCATCAAGTTCATAAACACTGCTGGGGCATTGGTGAGTCCGAACGACATCACCAAGAACTCATACTGGCCGTAACGGGTGTTGAAAGCTGTCTTCGGAATATCCTGCTCCTGAACCTTCATCTAATGATATCCCGACCGAAGGTCAATCTTGGAAAAGACCTTCGCTCCACTCAGCTGATCAAATAGCTCATCAATCCATGGCAAAGGGTATTTGTTCTTGATGGTGATGTTATTGAGTGTACGGTAATCGATATATATCCTCACAGTCCCATCCTTCTTGGGCACGAAGAGTACCGGTGCTCCCCAGGGTAAAGCACTGGACCGAATAAAACCCTTGCCTTCCAACCCATCAATCTGGGCCTTCAACTCTGCAGCTTCCTTCGGGTTGATCTTGTAGCAATGTTGGGACTTTGGCGCTGATTCAGGCACTAGGTCGATGCTGAACTCCATATCTCGATCTGGCGGCAATCCTGGCAAATCCTCGGGAAAGACGTCAAGATACTCTGCAATCAGCGGGTGTAGCAACTCCTGGTCTTCTGCAACTGCTCCAAAGTAGACTCCCTCTGGCCTCTCTGCAATCCGTTTGCTGATATCGAACGGTGGAACTCCAGGCGGGCTGAAAATCATCTTCCCTTCATGGCAGTCTATTACAGCAAACTGCTCACTCATCCAGTCGATGCCGAGGACTATATCAAATTCGGGCAATGGCATCACTAGAAGTCGAGCCCTAAGCTTCCTTCCAGCTATAGTGATAGGGTAATCCACTATCTCACTAACTGGCACTACCCCTCCTCCTGTCATAATCTAACAGTTCCTCATAGTGGGCTTAGGTGTGAAGCCGTGTCTATGCAGAAACTCATATGACAAAAGCTATGTGTGGCTCCAGAATCAAATAATACAATGGTAGAAAATGAATGTAAAAGGATAGAACCTGTGATCACATCTGGAACTGTCTCATCCTCCTCAACTGCGGCCATGACGTAAGCACGTCCCTGCTGTGGTGGTCCTCTCTGCTGCTGGTGCTGTGCAAAATACTGCTGCTGAGTAGGTAAGGCCTGAATCCTCTGTGGTGTAGCTGGTAGAGCTCTGGGTGGTACAGGTGGTGGTTCTCCAGCTCCTCGAGGTCCTTTTGTTAGTCGAGCTGCAGCCTGTGGACAGTCTCTCATTTGGTGTGCGTCTGATCCGCAGAATAAGTAGAGCCTAAGCCTCTTGCGGCACTTGTAACATCTAGTTTTCTAAATGAGGGTAATTTTGCATTTTTAATTAATTAATTATGATATTTAAATAATAATATGATTTTTAATCATTTAAAACTATTTTAAAAATTATGACTTGTGATTTTGATGTGCAGCTAGTGAAATCGTAGAGACAGTCTGACCTAGAGCCTAATTGGAATATCTATTTATCATTTTTAGCCTAGGGATAATTTGGCCATTTTGACTTATTATAATAATTTGATTAATTATTGGATTGGTGATTGTGATTTTAACTTGACTAGTTGAGATTTGTAGACTGGCCTAGAAGCTAACCCTAGCTATGGTGACCCTAGTCTAACTTAACCTACTTTTAGTCATTAGAAATTAGTTTTAAAGTAGGAAGGTTAAGTTTAAGTGAAATGGTTAATGACTTATGACTTAACTCAATGACTTGTGATTTACCAATTTCATGACGCCTAACTAAGCCATAGGCCCATAACTTAAGCCCAAAACCAAACCTAACCCGCCCATGGAAGCCACAATTAGGGTTTTCCCTTGCCTATAATTATCCTCTTAGTGTGTTCTTGCCTCTTTTGTTCTTGACCTAGATTTTGAAGGAGAGGTAAATTCTCATTCCTTAAAATCCTATTTAATTCATTTCAACTCCTTTTTAACCCCAGTCTTTTGCATTAGGATCTAATTATTGTGTGTTTACTGATTCTGGAGGTTCACCTCAGTTTTTGGGTCATTTGGAGCTTGGGAGTTGCTATTTGGAATCATTCCATTTGAAGCTTTTCTTGAGTAGTGACACTCAATAGGTAAACCATTTAAATACATTGTTTTTCCTGTTTTCTTTGTATATAGGACTAGATCTAGGAGTCACCTAGTTGTCTCCAAAATTTGGGCACAATTCGTGTCCATTTGGTGTCCGTATCGGACACGTATCATAGTCGATACCTAGGTGTTTGTAAAAATGCCCCTTAGGGATTTATTTTCATATTTTTGAAATCTAATTTCATAGATCTGTAGATCTACATGTGTGTATTAATTTTTATGAAGGATGTTATAGATTTCGTGTCGGTTTGTGTCGAGTTTTTGGCCTTGGACACGTTGTACGAGCCCTAGGCCGTGTCCTGCCTATCGGGGTCTATAACTCGTGACACAGGACACTTCAGGACACGTGTGGAGAGCAGGGGGCAATGTCTGACATCATGCTCCCAAAATTTGGGAGCAGATGGTTGAGCACACACGGAGAAATCACGCCCGCATTGGCCGCACGCTATCGCGCGCTGGCAGCCTACACGTGCACAGACACGCGCACAACATGCATTCGTGTCCTCTGTAGACACGTCGTGGACACGTGTCAAGCTATCCCACGTGTAGTCCTACCCTAGGTGACCACGTGGGTGTGTGCACGTGACACGAAGTGTCGTGTGTCGTGTCCTACACTCGTGTACATGCGTGCACGACACTGTGTTACACTGGGTGCACCCTATGTGTTTGTTTTGATGTGGACACGTCTGTGTCATGATTTTTGGACACGAAGTGACTCACAAGACACGTACACATATGTGGCACCTATTACCAACTCACTAATTGTAATTTAGATGATTAATTGGGGTTCGAAATCATGAATCCCCTTAAAGGCTGATACGCACTGATACCAACTGAACCGAATTGATTTTCCCGATTTTAATCTTCATTTTAAACTGTTTTAATGGTGTTAAATGTTAGGTTAGACTCACCTACATATGTAATGAGTGATGAGTAGGTTAGATTACAATTTTGATGATTAATTGATTTCAAATTCTTGAATTCCCAATTAAAACTGATACCGACTGATACACTTGGCTGAAATAATTTTTCTGAGTTTTAATTGTTATTTTAATGATTTTTATGATGTTAAATGGATAATTAGTTCACCTACATGTGTATGAATGATGTTCATATTAATTTGTGACTTAGGTTGAACAATGGGGTTTCGAAATGTGGGATTGCACTGCTAACTATTGTTTTCCTTAACTGTCAGTGGTTTAGGAAAATCAGAGACATATACACTGATTTTTCCCTCATGTGTAGCACTGCACTCACACACTTAAACACACACACAAAATCTGGGACACACACTCTATTACACTATACACATATGTCTACACCTTGACACACACCCTACTCTATTTCCTGTCACACACACTCTACACTCACTGTTTGTGACTAACACACAAATCTGAGACACACACCTGTACAGTTACACACACATGCCCACACATCGACACCACTGTTTTCCTATTAACTTATTCACACACTCACACACCTATTCCCTATCACTGATTACACCACCGGTACACTGTTGGTTCTACATAACACACACTATACCACACACACACTCATTCACCACACACACACCCTCTATTCTAGATTCCTGTCATACACAGGAAACACCATTTACACACACACTCACACTCTCATATACACACACACACACACTCATATACACACACACACACACACACACACTTTTACCTTGAGTTACATACCTATCCCCCTCTATGTTTATATATATATATATATATATATATATATATATATATATATATATATATATATATATATATATATCTAACCTAGTGAATATGTGAATGTGATAAGGTAAATTGAAATCAATATTGCATTGTCTATATACATGTGAGTATAATATATATATAGCCTAGTGTGAATATGTAATGTGGTAATGTAATATAAATATTGCATTGGCCTATGTATATATGTGTATGTAGATATATGGTAATGGGTGTATGGCCTTGTGTATGGCTCATGGCCTATGTGGATAGACTATGGCATGTGGTGTGGATATACTTGTGTATCACTAGGCTAGTGTGACTTGTATGATAATTGGTTAGAGACCCTAGGTTGACTTGTTAAGCCTAGGTTTGACCAACCTAGACTAGTTGACCAAGTTTTAACCTTGTTTGACCTAGTTTGACCTAACTAGACTAGAGTTGACCTAGTTTGACTGCTAGGGTTGACTAGAGTTGACCAAAGGTTGACTTTAGCCTAGATTGACCCTAAACATCATGTAGATGTATTGTAGCAGTCTATTTATTATTTTAGACATGTAGTGACTTGTACTTTTCTATAGGAGACAGACACTACTCCCCGGACAGTATATTCTCTTCAGATATTCAGGATACCAGGCGAGTACATTCTCTGATCATTTCATATCTTGTTTAGGATTATATTTCCTGCTTTAGATTACTTTACTTGATGCTGACACGTTGGTAACACGGATTGGTACTATATGGATCCCTTCATAAGATGTTATCCCCCTCGGGAGCATCAGATACTCTTGTCTCGTGTGTTTTGCTTACATCATGTATCTTATGCTTCTATTATCATGAACCTTCATGTATTAGCTTGTGATTCCTGTACTCTCATGAATCACAGAGCCTTCATGAATCTTTATGAATCACTCTTGAATCACCCTTTATGGGCAATGTAGTATAGTCATGAATCTTAACGTAACTTGACTGGATCCTTGTGTATTGATTGGGGATGGGGGAGTATAAATGAACATGTGAATAATTCCAAAGTAGTATAGTCATGAATTACCTCTTTAGTATAGTCATGAATCACCCTCCAGCTGTTTACATGTTTATCTTGTACTCTGAATCACTAGTCACTGATTAGTTCTCTATTATACTATAGATATTTACTTACAGTCTCTTTCTCTTTTATACCATGTTATTCTTCAGTTTCATGTATCTTACTCTCTAGCATGATTATATTTTCTATCCTGTTATGATTTATTGAGATGTATTGTGCTCGCTCCTGTCCTGACTAGACATGTTGAAAATTTTACAGAGAATGATGAGGCTCTGGTGTCTACCCATTATGGTGCAGCTTAGACAACACTTGTGACTTGGACCCACTTGCAGTAGAGGATCTACTACCAGTGGTTTAGACTGCTAGCTTAGACTCTTACCTTGTCTTTCTCATTGATACAGTATTGTATATATACTGGGAGTTTGTTTTATCTGATGTTTATGGAGGTGTTATCTTAGACACTTAGACTTCTATCTGATTGTATCTCTGTGGATTTATTTCGTTCCATGTCTATCTATCTTTTTATCATACTCTACCTTAGATGTGATTGAGATTGTATTGCTATGTCACCTCCATTCGGAGTGTATATACTGTACAGGTACCTTATGTATTGTTAGATGATTAACCTAGGACAACGTTCTACCGCCGACACTGCGGCGTAGGCTGGACGTACCCACGTCTCGTGCCCTTACTCTAGGGTGCGGGTCGTGACAGCACTCGTCGAAGCGGTGTCCTGGCCGGTAACAGAAAGCGCAAGTAACTGCCTGCTGCTGTCTCTAATGCTGATGTACAGGAGGTCTGGCTGGACGGTGATGCTGCTGTGTCGGCTGCTGTGGCCTCGCCTGAATCTGAGTCTAGGTCCTCTTCGTCGGCGTCTGGAAACTACTATTGCCTATGTCCCGATCCCTCTTCAGCTTCGGATCTGCCTCCTTCTCCACAGCCTGAGTAATCTTGAGGATGCTCGCATACGTCGTTGCCTGACTAATAGCCACTGCATATCGCAGCTCCCTGGTGAGGCCCTTCTTGAATCTCCAAGCTCTATCCTCCGGTGCTCTGACTAGGTTCTCCGCGAACCTGCTGAGTCGAGTAAACTCTGATGTGTACTCCGCCACTGTCACGGTCCCCTGCTGCAGCACCTCGAACTGCATCCGAAGCTCATCCCGCTCCACATCGGGAAAAAACTTCTCCTTAAACAGAGTTTTAAAATCTGTCCAAGAAACCTAGGGCTCAGCTAACTGGGGCTCCTCCCGGTACCAATCTCTGGCCAGGTCGAAAAGTCGCATGCTCGCCACTTCTACCTTCAGGTCATCCGGGATCCGTGCCATCTTCAGTGTCCTCTCCACATTCTCCAGCCACTCGTCCGCATAAACAATCCCCTCGTGGCCCCAGAAATCCATCGGACAGAGATTCTGGTAATCTCTGGCCGTCCCCGGTCTCGGTGCTGCTGGTGCTGGAGGTGCTACTGGTGCTGGTGTTGTCGGCTCTCGAGTCCTGAGCGCATCAACAACTGTCCCCGAAACTGTGCGGCCTGGTGGTTCTGGGCCTCCATGAACTGCTGGAATATGGCCATCACCTGAGCGTCGTCAAAAGTCATCGTCGGGGGTAGCGGAGGAAAGATAGGAGGCGGTGGCAGAAGCTAATCTAACGGAACGTCTGGTGCAGACTGTCCCGAGCTGCCTGTAACTCCAGCCTGATCAGCGGTCTTCCTCGTAGCGACCATCCTGTAACAAAAAAAAATTCATGATTGATAAAAACCTAACCTACAAGTAAATGTAACTGTTTATATAATATCTATATATACCCGATGTACCTAATTTCCTATGCTGTGATTCAAGTTTCCCTAGTTTAAATCAAGTCCCCCAATAGTACACTAATGCCTAGGTACTATTAGGATGGACTTGCATGGGCCACCACTAAAAACATGTTACGACCTACTCCCGAATAATTGGACACGAGTCGGACACGCCCAGCCTTCGTCGTTAGACACGACGAAGTAAGCTGTACCAATCTAGGGAAAACTAACCAGATAAACAAGAGTAAATGTGAAACACAACATCTATAAACGAATCCCAAATCCTGATACATGTCTCATAGTTATTACATTTCCAGCAAATGAAAGTAAAGTCTGATAGTCTCAAATACAAGAAATATAAACTACTAAAAGGGTAAAGTGCTAGGCTTCCTCAGTCTCTAAGTCAAGAGCAACTCCAGCTGGCTCTACTGCATCTACAGGCTCTCGGCCATAATATGTATCACACAGAGCCTCCATCTCACCTGAAACATATCCTAGTCAGGAGCAGAGCAAAGTACAGTTTTAGGTAATGAACAAGAACATGATATGGAAATGAGTACAGGAGAACATGAATATGAAATACAGGAATTGAACATGAAAGTACAGGAATGAAAGCACAGAAAAATAAGTACATGAATGTAACTATGAACCTGAAGTACAAAAAATGAACAGTACACCATGTTTGAAATACAATTAGTCTATGTGACTGGCTAAGGGGAGTACAGGAGCATGCACATGAGTACATGAATATCGGTACGGCTTAGGACCCGCATGCACGATACGAGGCCTAAGCTATCTACATGAATATAGTAACCGGGGTTTGGTCACATAGCTGGTGTATTTTCCCACCCGACACAAGTAAGTACAAGAACAGGAAATACAGGGGTACAAGATATCGTGTCATGACGTGTCACAAGAAGAGTATAAGATATGTAAATGCACAAGACCGTAGAAAAGTACTTGCCTTGCTCCGGAAAATCAAGTGTACTATATTGAGCTGGATTTCCTCCTGTTTTAATTTGTACAGATTGGTTAAGTTCTAAATCATGGTTTTTGTTATTCAAAACTACTAATTAGCTATTTAGTTTATTCTAGTTGGTCATACATGCATAAATAGTAAAATAGTATAATATCATAATAGAATTTAGACTCAAAGTTTACTAGTAACTAATTTGGAATATACTAACCAATTGGTATCAAACCAACCTATTAATATACAATCTAAACTGGACTTCCTCTCATGGCTATTCTTATATCCTAAAAGACTTAATTGAAAACAGGGTTCTCCTTCTATTGTACTGAGATTGAATTCTCAGTTTCAACAAATCACCAAAACAAGGCTATTAGAATCTTCAGTTCATAATGTTACTGAAATTACATGCAGATGGACTCATATAAGGTCATTCAAGCTGTCATGTTATCCTTTACCAGTAACCCATGCATCATTTGTTAAAGTAAAACTTGCTTAAAGGTGGGTCCTATAGTTGTTTTCTTATAATAGGTTATAGAGTGAACTGGGTTTCTATTGAAGGGTTTCCTAGCCAATTCCCAGGTTCAGTCTAAAACTGAAATCATCCCAGTCTTAATCCTACTCTTAACATATGTTCAGCCCACTGTTCAGATTCAGGTGAATTTCAATATTCAAAATCATTCAGTTAAGGTATTTGAAACAAAAGCTTAATGTCATATCCAGGTAACTATCCACAACCAATTAAAATATAATAGTGAACCTGGTTCTTAAAGAAACTGCAATGATATGTGAAACCAAGTCTAACTTTTTTTAGATTGGACTCCCTGAAGAATGATCATTTAGTCAAACTCAAGTGCCAAGCTGAGTTTAACTCATACAACAAACTGGAACAACTCGAGAGTTGACATGTAATGATTAAGACAAAATGTTAACCTCCCTGTAAGGATATGCATCTCAGTCCACAGTTCTACATTACTGCCATACACTAAAATTCCTAAATCAAAGTTTAACTAGTGACAAGTTCACATGAGTATAACTCTCTCCTACCAGGTACAACTTGATTAACATCCTGATTTCCAAACCAAGATTGATAGCAGTACAAGGGTTTGTCTAAAGTTACTCATAAGAAATCAAAGTTGTCAACTAATAGTTGATACTTTAGAGAGAAAATTTCAAATGAGTACACAACCTGATATGGAAAACCCTACCACTAATACCTGATTTCAATAGGATATATGATCTATTTTGTTAAAAAAAATCGATCCAATATCCCTTCATCTATCAGACATCAGTGAGAGTGTTTTCCTGATCTTAGATATTTAATTCAGAGTGCATCAAGTTAAATCCAGTACTACTAATTGGTATTTTCTCCTCCCATACATCACAAGTGTTCACTGTTTCCCACACTCACTGATACATCAGCCAAAACTACCCTCTACTGATATACACTACTGTTCTAAGAAGGCAGGGTACTTACTAAGGCAACAACATACTTCTACAAGGTGATTCAAAGCTTATTGATACAAGCTTTTTACAAAATCTAATCCCAAGCTGAGTGCCAAACCTGGGGTTCAAGTCTTAATTCAAATTGTCCATATAAGACTTGAGATTTCCTGTTTAGACAATAGATCAATACATCAGTTAACCATAATTTAATTGTCTATTCCTGAACTTCTTCTAGCCTAACTAACATCAATGATTTAAATTCCTGATACACTACAACTACAGCATTCTAAAGAAGAACTTAACGAGGAAGATTACCTGATAGTATCAGATCGGATACCATAAAAAAGGGCACGAGTTCACTGTGTCTTATCCTGATCTCGATTTCTAAAACCATGATTCGAGTATTGCAAAGAAAATCAAAACACAGGAATCCACAATCATGATTGAACATCTATTCCTGATTGAGAACTTTCAATAAAAAATCCAGAACCAAGAGGAAGGACTGAAGTTCGAATGCTCACCTCAAATTGAATCAAACAGTTCTGATACAATAAAGATAGGAGTTCAGGAAAATGCAAGGATCAGGTCACGCTCCATCATTGTTCTAAAGGATTTAAAATAGAACATTAAAATTCACATCACAAGACAATCACGAACTCTGTATTGATAATTCTGAAATTTATCTCACCAGTTCCTGATCTCGAGTGGATTAACTAAACAGTCAAGGATTTGATGGAAGAGTTAATTCCGATCTAATCCACTGAGACAACATCACAAATTTCCAAATCAAAACAAGAATTGAGAAGAAATTCATGAATCAAAGTTGTTCTCAAGCAACAGTAGATCTCACCATGCCAAATCAGTTGGTGATTCAATTGATTCAAATCTCGAGAAGAATTCTGAAACAAATTGATCGTTCAATCAACCACACGACATATTTAATATCGATCATAGAGCAAGTCACGTACATGGATATGGAAGAACCTCTTATTAAAGAGTTTGTTGAACTCTTTCCAATTCTGATCGTTCCCAAATGTCTTTATTCGGCTTTCCACCAGTAATGGGTATTGTCTTCTAAGAGCAAGTCCACTACTGTCATCCAATCATTTTTGGAACTGGGATGCTCTCCGTAGCTTTCTCGTGCTGATCGCCACGCGGTGACCCTAGTGGTTCCTCGTACCTCTGAAGGGCTTGGGTTCAATCCATGAGTCCTTGATAGAGCCCTCGTGTGGATGTAGAGCTGGTACTGGTACCGTGTCGGAGGTGGAGTGGGGTCTAGTCAGTGCTTTCATCATGCTTTGCCTTACAACTTAGCCTATTGCCACTGAGCATTCATCATGGTGTACATAACTGGGTAGTATGGGTTTCCATCCGCTGTTGGTGGAGGCATTTGTGGTCCGGACTGAGGTGGATACTGCTGAGTGAATGGTGGTGTACATTCCCTTTGGGTAGTACTACGTAGTCTGCCCAGTCTGGATGACTGGGGGCACTTGGGTTTCCTGTTGCACCATCGACGAGGTCATGGTAGTCCTACGGCTGTCCTGGCTGATATGGAGTCACCAGGGTCATTAGAGGATTATGCTCCTCCTGGTAGCCACCCACAGTTGAAGGCCAAGGTAAGGTGCATCTGCTTCGTAGATTCATACTACTGGCAAAAATAGGACAATGTTAGAATAGATTCAAACAAGTTACAGGTCAAGCAGTTGAAGGAGAGTTGTCAACGCGGTCGCGGAGATGAGATCGTAGGGTACAAGTTAACTATATCTCATTGAATATTTATGAAGAGCGAACCAATGCACTAGGTTGATCAACTATCATGCACTAGTTCTGATAGGCAATATGTTAGTGGGGTACCTCCATAACATAGATGTCATAAACAAGCTTGATAAAGAATAAGCTTACAAAACTAGGTATATTTAGCAGCATTGGTCAAGATGGTAAATATAAGTACGTGAGATATGATAAAAGAATATATAAGTAATTCAAGTTCGTCAAACTCTAAACTCGCTCGGGTGTTCATCCCTCTATAGTTGTCCTACCATCTCCATGTCTAGGGACTTGGTTGACCATTGGGTAAGGACCTCTAAACTCTATAGTCTAGGTAGTCCTCTTAATATCCTCTTTAATAGTTTGCGAGGACAATTAGGGTGATAGATTATGAGGCATACTACCCAACTCATAAAAATTCAACTAGTAGGGTGATTGAGCATTATAACACATATCCTGGTATGAGTCATCTTCCTAACCTACTCAAGCACGAAATAAGGATAATATTTAGGGAATGAATCGGGCAAGAAGCAATCAAGATAATCAATCTGTGAGTTCGAAAATGGACGCAAAAAGGAGGTCAAGTATGTCACACCTCACTCCCAATGTATGGGATTAGGGCCTAACCTGTCCAGCTGATACGACCTAGAGTGAGCTACCAATTTAATGGACTCACTTAGGCGTACTACGCTGTAAAAGAAACTAACCAACACAAGCAATATCTAAATCTCATCCACAATGACATAGAAAGGAAGTACTGATATAAACCGAGTAGTCCTGAATATCCAAATACAACTGAAGGAAACAGGCCTAGTGAAACAATCCCATAGTACATCAAAATGAAAGTATGAATGAAATAACTAGCTAAGAGTATCAGCTAACTAGATATGAAACTCTCAGCCCAAGTAGCAGCAATCGAGGTCAAGGGAACTCCTCGTGGTAGACCTCGTAGCCCTAAGTGTCAATGCCATCATCGACTACACCTGAGATAATTCCCGGTCTCTACTAACCAAGTCTACGCTAATAAGAGTATAATGGTGTATATGTGAACACAAGCAAATACAAGGCAAGTATACTGCCTTCAATCCCACAATGTACAAAGTGCTCTGGTCCTCCTGCCTCAATCATGCCGTCCGATAGACCTACAATCACACACCCGGCTCATAATATGCTAAATGAACATCCAAGACCATACATCTATCCCACACAAGTAGAGAGTACGTTTATCGACGGGATCCCACTTCAATACTAAGTTAATTTATCCAAGAGTGCACAACCACAAGCTATATGTGACAAGTTTATATATATATAGGCTAGGAATGTACAAATCAAATCCCCTATTTTGAATTCACATATATGTACCTGAGTGTACATAGAGCACATATATACAAGTACAATCCACCTAGATAATGAGAACAAGTGGTGTATATATGCAATATATATTATGTGTCGAATATATAGATATATATATATAATATAATATTATATGATATATATTATATATCTATATATATCTATATATATATATATATAATATATCTATATATTATATATATATATAT
>JANAVB010023800.1:42783973-42950694 GCA_029216955.1 Iris pallida | reverse complement strand
GAGAGAGAGAGATGATGAGAGAGGAGAGGAGAGGACTGAAAGAAAGGGGCTGTTGCTTGTCGGGTATGGGGGTGTGGAGTGAGAGAGAGAGATGGTGATGGTGTGTGTTTTAATATAGGGAGAGAGAGAGGAGTGATGGTGATGTTGTGTTTTTGAATTAAAGAAGAGAGAGAGAGAGTGATGTGATGTGTAGAGGGGGGGTGTGTACCTGCTGCCATTTGTAGGGGGGTTGAGAGAGTGTGTTGGTTTGGTTTCCAAGGAACATAGAAATGTATGGTGAGGGTGTGTGATATTTAATTTGAGGAGAGAGAGTGATGTGACATGTGTGTGTAGTGTTTTGTTGGATTTTATTGGTGTTGGTGTGTGTGTGGGTTGATGAAGGGGAGATGCCATGATGCTTGGGTTGAGTCCCGATGGGTCGGGTTGGGTTACAATTGGGTCTAATTGGGTCCCGGTAATTAAATGACTTAAATTAGCCATTTATAATCTTTATAAATAAATAGTACATGGGAACTCAATTAGATGGGACCCAAGTGGCACTTGTGTAGTAGACTCAAAATGGTCCGTGTCTATAACTTGGGGTCGACCAGTTTGGGTCAAAATGGTGTCTCCAATACAAGTTGGAATTAAATTTGACTCGGTGGGGTAAATCGGGATTGGGTCAAATGTCCGAAGTTGTGCGATAAAAATGAAACAGAAGAGGGTGTGTCAGTGGGATCGAAGGTCATGGGTGTAAAGCTCGTCAGTAGTGTCGTGCATGACAAGTTGGTTTGGAAAAAATGACTAGTCTCGTGCTCCTAATTAAAAGTCACGGTAACGTGTCGATAATAATTAAAAATATAAAGTGGGAAATTATTAATAACTTAGAAAATCAATAATTATATTAATTCCTAATTAAATATCTTTACTCTAATTAATTCTAATGAAATTCCAGAGGGCTTACAACCTTTCCATCTAGAGAATTTTGTCCTCAAAATTTAGTCATATAATAACCAGCTAAGATATAAACAAATGAACATAAATGCATGCATACCTAGCCCCACGAAGAGATGGGTAAAACGCTCGCATATCGCATCCTCGTGCTCCCAAGTTGATTCGTCTAGTGCATGATGCCTCCAAGCGACACGAACTACGGGATGGTCTGACCCCGCAGAACCTTCTCTCTCCGGTCCAAGATCTCCACTAGCTGCTCCTCATAAGATAATCTCGGCCCGACAATGATCTCCGAGTGGTCAAGGACGTGGTTAGGATCTGGCACATACCTCCTCAGCTAAGATACGTGGAACACATCATGAACACCCTCCAACGACTACGGTAATGCTAACCGGTAGGCAACCTCTCCAATCCGCTCTAGCACATCAAAGGGTCCAATGTACCTTGGACTCAGCTCCCTCTTCCTCCAAACCTGATGGTACCTCTGGTGGGGGGATCCACAGGAAGACATGGTCTCCCTCTCTGAACTCCAGGGTCGCCAGTGTGTGTCCGTCCAGTGCTTCTGCCTGTCTTGAGCTGCTCTCAGTGCCCTTGGATTTGCTTCACACTTCTCTACTGTACGAACCACCAACTCTGGTCCGAGTTATCTGTCTCTCGTCCACCTCACTCCAACAGACGGGAACGGCACTTCCTGCCGTACAACGCTTCGAAAGGGGCCATCTGGATACTGGCCTGATAGCTATCGTTATATGAAACTCCACTAGGTGGCAAGTGGTCCTCCCATGATCCGAAATCTAGCATGCATCCCTCAACATGTCCTCCAGCGTCTGAATGGTGCGCTCTGACTGGCCATCTGTCTACGGATGGTACGATATACTAACTTCAGTCGGGTACCAAGTCTCTCTTGCAGGCTCCTCCAGAAGTGCGATGTGAATCTCGAATCTCGGTCAGATACTATACTAACCGGTACTCCATGAAGTCGCACAATCTACCTCATATACATATCGGCTAGGCTTCTGTAGACTGTCCACTCTGAAGGTAGGAAGTGAGCTGACTTGGTGAGTCGGTCTACTATAACCCAACTGTATCACGTCCACCTCGGGCTCCTCGGTAACCCTGTACGAAGTCCATCTGATATGCTCCCATTTCTACTCCAGTATGGGAATGGTTGGAGCAGTCATGTGGACCTCTGGTGCTCAGGCTTGACTTGCTGACACACCAAGATCCTGGCTACAAGTGGACTATCTCTCGTTTTATTCCATGCCACCAATAATGCTGCCTCAGGTCTTTGTATATCTTCGTAACCTCCTGGGTGAATGGAATATGCTGAACTGTGTGCCTTCGTCATCAGCTCCTGACGAAGCTCTCCATTGGGAACATAGAGGTGATCTCCACACCTCAGAGTCCCGTCCTCATGAATGCGTAGCCCGGTCTGTATACCGACTTCTCTCCTCTGTCGAAATCGTTGAAATCTGGCATCTGTCGGCAATGCGGCTCTGATCCTCTCTACAACGAAGACTGTACCTGAAGACTAGTGGTGTGCTGTCGTAGGCACCCAAAAATAAAATCTTACTCTTAAAAATATGTTATTAATTTTATGCTATGTGAACAAGGATTGGGGAAGAGAGTTTTGAAAAGAAAATTTAAGAAGCTAAAGCAATTAAAGTATTAAAATCAATCAGGAACAAATATTGGTCTCAGTAAACATTCACCATTGGAAATCATAAAATTTGATCATTGATGCAAGCATACATTGAATCGTATTTTGAATATTTACCGCTGGAAGTATCTTCCTACTCTCTTAGGCATAGTTAATTAGATAAAAGCGACCTAATTAACTTTAATTACTAAATAATCTCAGACAAGTGCTAAAGATTTAATCTAGCAATTTTTTAAAGAACAAAGAGATCGATAAACAAAACAATACAAGCACAAGCGATTGTATTTAATTTTGTCAAAGCTTTTCTCCTAAGATCTATAAAACAAAGCAGTTCAATAAATCTTGGTTGCTTCACAAATTAGAAACATCAAACAATTACGGATTTGATATCTAATTTAGCGGTAGATCAAAATGAATAATAAACTAGTAGGCCTCCTAGTAATTAAACAAAACAATCATGAAAATTGGCATAGAAAAACATTCAATATTCAAGTATAAAATCAAACATATAGAAATAATTTAGATCTCACAAGTTTATTGATTCCAAGGCTTCCGTACACTTTGACCAACAAGACTTTTAGCCGCACATGTTCTTCAAAACTTCAAAAGAAAAGTTGGAGAAGAAGAAGAAGAGTTGTATTGTGCCTTTCTTCTCATGATTTCTACCTCTTTTATACACCATAAATTAGTTGTGTCAAGCCCACAATATCTCCCCACATATCCTCTAAAAGTTACAACTTCTCAAACCAAATAGAATAAGTCATAGAACAAGTAGGAACATGGTTATTTTGGTTCCTATTTTTGTTCACAGCATCTTTGACCCAACTTCAAGTCTGATTTCGTCCATGATGCAGCTTGATTTACAAAAAACATAAAATGTAAAAGTTGTATCCCCGTGTCTTAGCTTTCCAAAACTTTTTGAATCACCTCCATGGCTTTTCTTATGAGAAAGTTATGCCATTTTGGTGAAAGGTGTCAAAACTGTCCAGAATTGTATTTTAGCTCCATTTTGCACATAGTGTCTCCAAATTCATCCTACAGCAAAATATAAATATAATGAGTACCTATAGTCATAAAATGAGCATAAAATGATGAACATTAAAGGTTAAAAATATAATATTTTATGTTCTTATCAACTAGCTAACTGGCCATCTGCTCCTGGAAGTACCACCTCGATCCCCAACTCTCGTAGCTCCTCTAGAAGATGGGGCTGAGTCGTCAACATGTACGCCATAGGCCTTCTGCTCAAAGCATCTGCTACGACGTTCGTCTTTCCTGGATGGTACTGTAGCTCGATCTCAAAATCTTTGATTAGCTCCAACCACCGTCTCTGTCTCAGATTCAGCTCCTTCTGAGTGTAGACGTACTTTAAGCTCTTATGGTCCGTAAATATCTCTACCCTCTCACCATACAAGTAGTGTCTTCAAAGCTTCAGGACAAAGATAACCGCGGCAAGCTCCAAGTCGTAGGTTGGATAATTCTTCTCATGAAACTTCAGCTGCCTCGAAGCATATGCCACAACCTCCCCGTACTGTATCAAAACACATCCCAATCCCTTTCCGGATGTGTCGTTGTAGATCACAAACCCTCCTGGTACGGATGGTATAGTCAGAATAGGTGTTGTGCTAAGGCGCTTCTTCAGCTCATCAAATGCCACCTGGCACTCCTCTGTCTAGATAAACTCCTGCTCCTTTCGGGTCAAATGTGGTCATCGGTTCAGCGATCCTCGCATTCTCTACGAACCTCCGATAATACCCGGAAAGTCCAAAAAACTTCTCACCTCCGAGACATTGGTAGGGGTCGGCCATGTCTCTACGGACGAGATTTTCGCTGGGTCCACAGATATACCCTCTCCTGAGATGACCTGTCCGAGGAAAGAGACGCGGTCCAGAAAGAACTCGCACTTGCTCAGCTTGGCATAGAGTCTCTCGCTCCTCAATGTCTCCAACACAATCTGTAAATGCCTCCCGTGCTCCTCGTGGCTCTTCGAGTATACCAATATGTCATCGATGAACACGACCATGAACTGATCCAAATACTGGTGAAACACTCTGTTCATTAGATTCACGAACACAACATGCACATTGGTCAAACCAAAAGGCATCACCAAGAACTCGTAGTGACCATAACGAGTCCTGAAAGCTGTCTTCGGAATGTCCTCCTTCCGCACCTTCACTTGATGGTACCCCGATCTTAAGTCGATCTTCGTAAACACTATGGCTCCAGTAAACTGGTCAAACAGGTCGTCGATCCGGGAGAAGGGGGTACTTGTTCTTGCTGGTCAGTACATTCAGGGCTCTGTAATCAATGCACATTCTGACAGTCCCATCCTTCTTTGGCACAAACAAAATTGAAGCACTCTGACAGTCCCATCTCTCCTTTGAGCCTCTGTCTGCTGACGGTACTGTGCCGCCTGTGGAGGCAGTGGTCCCCGCTGATATCCTGGTGCTCGCTGGGCTGCAGTCACCTGTGCTGGTGGCCTGGGTCCTAGAGAAGCTGGCCTGGGGGCCAACTGCTGAGCTCTGTCATTGTGCTGTGGGCAGTCCATAGCCTGATGCTGTCCCGATCCGTACCTCAGGCACTGGTTGAGCCTCTTCCTGCACTCCCTCTAAAAGTGTCCCTTCTTGCCATAATGGTAACAAGTCGGAAGCTCCGTCTGCTGGTACAGAGCGGCTCTCTGCTGCTAATGGTGGGTCCCAGGGCGTCTGGTCGGGCCTCCAGTCTGAACTCTGGCTGGTACAGCTGTCTGAGTAGGGCGCCTCATGCTCAACGGATCCCGGTTGATAGCTTCCTGGACTCTGGCCTCGGCTAGCACCTCCTCGTAGGTAGTCCTCGATTGTGTGCTCGTATACCTCTGAAGCTCCTTCGTCAGGCCGTGATGGAACATCCGGGCCTTCTCTCTCTCGACTGGTAGCAGTTGTCACGCCTCGACTCACCGAATCGGTCGCCATCGCCTTGACTCGATATAAATCGATCCCCACGGGTCGGGACGTGATGCCGTGCAAGTCTTTATTGGACTTGCACAAAGCAAGAATGTTTAATTAGAAATTCCTTTTGACTCGACGCGTTGAAATTAAACAGTGCAGAGAGTTGAAAAACATAGCATAGGAAGAAATTTAGCTTTTCATTCATAAACTTGTAAAGTATGTGCAAGGTTATTTTTACATTACATATGTCATTGCGGCTACATCTTGAAACACAAAAGAAAAACTCTTGACAAGCTTGCCCTGAAATAATCCTTGTGGTTCCATACATTCACGCCCCTTTATACATTTGAACAAAGCCTTCGATCTGAGTTGGGCTTCAAAATACTTCAAAATAGGAGAGCTTCGTGCCGCCTCCCATTCTTCAGCTTCAGGTCTAGTCTCGAGCTCCCGCAGCACGCTCGTTACCTGGGGAGTTGGGGGTTAGCACACTTGCTAGTGGATGGGACGAACCCACTCGTCTAAACCGACACTGCTTATTAAGGATTCTAGCATACAAGTGATCTTTCTATTTAGAACTATATGAATTACAGTTCATATCAAAGGCACATTTTAAACAATAGCACATAACCAATTTAAAGGCATTCTTACCATGACCGTGCCCCTTTCCTGCATAAAATATACATGATACTTACCACCTGCACAAGACAATAGGTGAGCATGCAATCTATCCTATATGCGATCATTGGTGATATCGACACCATGAAGGACGGTTACGTAGCCTTGCGACGCGCCCTCCAGTCCAGGTAGCGAGCCTACTGGAGGTCTCGCAATGCCTCGTGCCGAAGCACGATTTCCATAATTTTTTCCTAGGCTGATTTGGTCCCAGGGCCCCGGGTACCGTCTCGAGGAAAGCTCACCTTGTGCACAAGTCGTCCTTGACCATACGAATATGTGAACAGTTTAATATGTATGAAGTAAATTGCATAGCATAACCATTATCAAATCCGTATGATCTTTTCTTTACGGTCCAAAATTTGTACGGGCTCCTCCGAGTATGATAGATTGGCGCGTAGCTCCAACTGATCAAAACTAACCACATGACTTGGGTCATGCACGTACTTCCGAAGTTGGAAGACATGGAAGACGTCGTGTACGTCGGCCAGGGCAGAAGGTAGCGCGATTCGGTAAGCAACGGTCGCCACTCTTTCGAGGATCTCGAAGGGCCCAACGAATCTCGGACTCAGCTTGCCTTTTACCCCGAACCGCATGATGCTCCACATCGGCGTCACCTTCAGAAACACATGGTCCCCAACCAAGAACTCTAACGATCGTCGACGAGTATCTACATAACTTTTTTTTCGACTCTGGGCAATACGGAGCCTATCTCGAATCACGCGGACCTTCTCGACGGCTTGTTCGACTAGTTCTGGCCCGAGCACCTGTCGCTCCCCGACTTCGTCCCAACAAATCGGAGATCGGCACTTCCTCCCGTAAAGCGCCTCGTAGGAAGCCATTTGGATGCTCGATTGATAACTGTTGTTGTATGCGAATTCCGCGAGCGGCAAGTGCGTGTCCCAACTAGTCTTCAAATCTATCGCGCACAGATGTAGCATATCCTCCAGGATCTGAATCACTCTTTCTGTCTGGCCATCGATTTGCGGGTGGTACGCGGAGCTAAGGTTCAACTTAGTGCCCAGCGCCACCTGTAGACTCGTCCAGAAACGTGATAAGAATCGCCGTCTCTGTCCGAAATAATTGTGGCAGGTACCTCGTGCAGTCTGACGATCTCGTCGAGATAAATCTGAGCTAACCGATCGACGCTCCATGATGCTTTAATAGCGATGAAATGAGCAAATTTGGTCAAACGATCGACAATGACCCAAATCGCATCATTCCCCCGCGACATCTTCGGAAGGCCCATGATGAAATCCATAGAGATGTCGTTACACTTCTATACTGGAATATCGAGGTTCTGTAGCTCCCCGCCTGGTCTTTGATGCTTGGCCTTCACCCGTTGACAAGCCATGAACTGTGACACAAACGTTGCTACGTCTTTCTTCATGTCGTGCCACCAAAAGGTCATGCGCAGGTCCTTATACATTTTGGTACTTCCGGGGTACAATGAGTACTTCGCATAATGGGCCTCCGTCAGAATCTCCTTTCTATGTTCAGCATGGTCCGACATGCATATCCTTCCCTTCATCCGCGTCATTCCGCCCTCGTCCACCACAAAGTCGGTCGCCTTTCCCGTCAAAATCAGCTCGCGCATCTTCTTCAGGAATGGGTCGTCCTCCTGTGCGGTCTTTATTTTGTTGTGCAAGCTCGATTCAAGGTGCAATTGGGCCAATCGTGCTCCACGATAACGGATTCGGAGTTCGATACCCATCTCTGCCAAGCCTCGCCGTATGTTACGGTTGATAGACAAGCACCCTGCAAACATTTTACTCAGAGCGTCCGCTACGACGTTACCCTTATCCGGCGTGTACTCGATAGTCAAATCAAAGTCTTTAATGAGTTCGAGCCAACGCCGCTGCCATAAGTTCAGGTCCCGTTGAGTGAAGATGTACTTGAGGCTCTTATGGTCCGTATAGATTCTGCAAGCTACACCATAAAGATAGTGCCGCCATAGCTTCAACGCGAACACAATGGCCGCTAACTCTAGATCATGCGTAGGATAATTCTTCTCGTGTTGCTTCAATTGTCTCGAAGCAAACGAAATCACCTTATCCCTTTGCATAAGCACGCATCCCAAACCCGTCCGTGATGTATCGCTAATATTTGAAACCCTTCCGGCCCGTCTGGAAGTGCAAGGATCGGCGCTGAGATGAGCCGTTTCTTCAACTCTTGGAAGCTCGATTCGCAGGCGTCGTTCCACTCGAATGCGACTCCCTTCTGGGTGAGGCGAGTCAGAGGCTACGCAATTTTGGCAAAATCTTTCACGAATCTACGGTAGTAGCCCGCCAAGACGAGAAAACTTCGAATGTCGCCTGCTGAGGTAGGCCGCTTCCATTCGACTATTGCTTCAATCTTCTTTGGGTCCACCATGACGCCTTCAGCTGAGACAACGTGCCCAAGGAACGTCACACTGTTCATCCAGAACTCGTACTTGCTTAGCTTGGCATAGAGTTGGTGTTCACGCAGAGTCTGTAGCACCGTCTTCAAGTGTTCCACGTGCTCGTCCTTGCTCTTCGAATATATAAGGATGTTATTGATGAATACGACGACAAATTTGTCTATGAATGGTCGGAACACCCGGTTTATTAGATCCATGAACGCGGCAGGAGCGTTGGTCAAGCCGAAGGGCATGACTAGAAATTCGTAGTGACCATATCGAGTTCGGAAGGCAGACTTCGGCACGTCCTCGGACTTGATCTTCAATTGATGGTAGCCTGAGCGAAGATCAATCTTGGAAAATACCGTCGCCCTTTGCAGCTGGTCAAACAAATCGTCTATCCTCGGTAACGGGTACTTGTTTCGTACCGTGGCCTTGTTGAGTTCACGATAATCGATGCACAGCCGCATCGATCCATCCTTCTTCCTCACAAACAACATTGGGGCACCCCACCGGGAGACACTAGGGCGGATATACCCGTGATCTAGTAACTCTTGTAGTTGTGCTTTCAGTTCCTTCATCTCTGCCGGCGTCATTCGATAAGGTGCTTTGGATATCGGTCGGGTGTCCGGGAAGGTGTCGATGCTGAATTCTATCTCTCGGTCCGGCGACATCCCTGACAACTCGTCTGGGAACACATCAAGAAATTCTGTCACGACTTCAGTCTGGGCCGTGCTTGCAATCTTCGTTCTCGCGTCTCGAACTGATGCTAGGTACCCGCTGCACCCGGAATGCAACATACGTCTTGCCGAAATAGCCGATATCATTATTGTCGACTTTAATGCTGCTCCGCACGAATAGGAGAACTCGGTTTCGCCCGGGAGGCAGAACACAACTCTCTTCTTCGCGCACTCGATCGTTGCGTGGCATGCACCCAACCAATCCATGTCGAGGATTATATCGTACTCCTTGACGTCGAGGACGATAACTTCCAAGGATAGATTCCTCCCTCCGATGCAGATGTAACCATCCCTAAAAATTTGAGTGGCAGGTATATCTACTCTCGATGGAGTGCTAACGCTAAGATTCATATCTAAATGTTGCGTAGGTAGTTCATTCTCTTTTACAAAGTCGGCAGATATGAAACTATGCGTAGCACCCGAATCGAACAATACTCTAGCAGGCATATTTTTCATAGAGTAGTATACTTGTCTCGACAGTGTCGGACGCATAGGCTTCGTCTCGTATGCCGACTATTTATCACAGCAACTTTATGGACGATAAAAATGGTATACCGCCGGTATGCCGGAGCATGCCGCTCTGTAAGTAATTGATTTTTGACTTGTGCTTTTACTTGTCATCCGTCCTTAAGTGTTTACAGATATACCTAAACTTTGTACAGACACGAAGACTCTAAGCAGGAGAAAGCCGTCTTATGCAAGGAGCGCCGGTATCTGCTTCAGTCTTCGATGCAAAGGATGGTAGCACTTGAACGGAAAGACTTTATGTAGTAGAGCTTCTGAGAAGATATGAATCTGAAGACACAGAAAACTAAACTATGAAGATGCTTTTAATATATCAAATAAAATGTGCCAACAATCTCCCCCATTTTGATAATTGACAAAATAGAGAGATAGCATCTTCAGGGAGTAACCCCCCCGTAGGTAGACAACTCTCCCTCAATACGTTTTCTCCCCCTTTGTCACTTAGTCGAAGATGGGAAAAAAAACAGAAATAAAAGATAGCAATAATAAGGACAAGAGCATAGAATAAAAAGCATGTATTGATATATGGAAGTTAAAGATAAATACATGCAAGACACTCATACTACATAAGACAATTTAAAATACTCTCCTCTACGAGAGTTTACCAACAAGAGAAAGACAAATACCAAGTCCCCGTAGGACTGCAAACTACTAGATCCAACCAAACATAGGTCCCCGAAGGACCGCAAAAGACAGAATAACAACAAACACACAAAACTAAGACACTCATTATTCGACACCATCATCAAAGGAAGCCACACCTAATCGTTCGCCGGATCGTCCCCACCATCCTGAGCCTGGTGAAAAGTGCCATAAGGATCAATGCCGTCCGGGTACATGAACCCATAGGCATTGGGATCGAAAAAGTACGAGGCCTGGTATATTGGATCTTGAAGATTCAGATCCAGAAACATGTCCCTGTCCTGAATAGTGCGCTGAATAAAATATGCTTTGTTATGGAAGCGGGACTGAATTAGAGTGCCAAGGCCACGAGTGTGAGCCCTCATCTGTTCCTCTGCCTGCGCCATACGCATGTCAAAATGCTGTTGAGTCAGCGGCATGTAGCGGCCGGAGGCAGGAGGAGTAGATGCGGGAGCAGCATGAGTGGAAGCTGGCGGCTCTTGGGAAGAAGAAGTACGCGAAGTGGAGGTACCACTAGCGGAGTGGGAAACATCGAGGTAGGAAGGGACGCCGTCCGAGGAGCAAAGGTAGAGATCGACTTGCTTGGCTTCCAGAAGGAGAGTGATGAATGAGCCATAATAAAGGTTCTGCTTTCCCACTGGCATGACGCCTTTGAAGGCATGAAGGAGAGTCTTGGGAAAGGAGAAAGACTTCCTTGCATAGAGGTAGTACATGCACACCAGGGCGTCGCCGGAAATGGCGTCATAGTTGTCGCCTTTTGGATAAAGTGTGTAGCACACAATCCTATGGAGCTCGTAGTAAAACGGCTCCAGCTGTGCAGAAAGGGCCGGGATAGCAGGAGGGTTGGGGCCCTTACAAATGATATGGCAGAACTCGTCGAAGGGGGACGCCGCCGACGAGTGAAGAGCAGCCAAGGATGGCAGAGCATCGCCTCTGTCCGGGATGCCGAGGATGTTGTCGATGTCCCGAGATGTGAGACGGAAATGACGATCGTTGACCATCGACTGTATGGCACCGTGCTCGTCGTCCGGGACTAAATTGTATTAGAAGAGACGGACGGCGGTGTGGTAGACAGGGATCTGACGCCGAAGGAGGCAAGATAGTCCGGCCTCGTCGAATAGAGAGACATGGCCGGGGAAGAGATTCCAATTGATTGCTCAGCCCTTGAAGATATTATGGTGGACGAAGTATTGAAACCAAGTCGCGGCCTCCAAGGAGGAGGAAAAGACCCGCTGATCATACCCGTGAGGGAGAGCCATCGGAGTGAGGGGATTGAAGAAGGTGGAGGAGGAGCGGGGACGCTTCGGATTGGCCATGAAGGAAAGTTGGAGGAGGAGGTTAGGGTTTGAGGTGAGGATGAGAGGTGTATGGAGAAGAAGTAAAAAAAAAGGGTTTTAATAGAGAAGGAGGGAGATGAACGATTGGAGTTGGGAATGGGAGGGGTGGGTTGGAGAACGGTTATAGAGAGAAGTGGGTTGAAAATGATGATAAGGGAGTGAAAAGAGGAGTAATGGGGGATATGAAGAGATAGGTAGTTAATGTGATGGGAAGTAATGAATTGGAAAGATGAGAGGGGTAATTAATAGGGATGTGATGGATGTGAAAGAATTAAATGAGGGTTGAAAAGAATAAGGAGAGAAAAGAGGAAGGTGGACCCGGATCTGGATTTGAAAAGCTGTCCGTCGCGAACCGGCATACCGTTGGTATGCCGATGTATGCCGACGGTATGCCGAGTTTTGAGACAGAACCTAATTCTGAATCAAAAATGGCATGCCGTCGGTATACCGCCGTATACCGTCGGTGTGCCGGCCAAGAAGAATTATGGGTCAAAAAATAAAATGCCTAATTCTCGGCAAAGGAAAGTGAAGCGATCTTCCGGGAGCGGTTTGGTGAAAATATCGGCTAACTGATAAGTAGTGTCAATAAATTCAAGACGAATATCCCCCTTTTTTTGATGGTCACGAAAAAAATGGTGTCTAATTTCAATGTGCTTCGTGCGTGAGTGACAAATCGGGTTTTTCGTGAGATTGATCGAGCTAGTGTTATCGCATGTAATAGGGGTGCAAGTATGAGAAATGCCATAATCTATAAGTGTTTGTGACATCCAAAGAATTTGTGCACAACAGCAACTGGCCGTAATATATTTGGCCTCAGTGGTTGAAAGAGCAACAGAATTTTATTTCTTACTAAACCACGATACCAAGGATTTTCTAAGGAATTGGCATGTGCCGCTAGTGCTTTTTTGGTCAATCTTGCATCCGGCAAAATCTGTATCCGAGAAGCCGTAAAGCTCAAAGGATGAAGATTTCGGATACCAAAGGCCCATGTTCACGGTACCTTTGAGATATCGAAAAATACGCTTTACGGCACATAAGTGCAATTCCTTTGGATTTGCTGTATAACGTGCACAAAGACATATACTAAACATGATATCAGGACGGCTAGCAGTGAGATAAAGTAGACAACCAATCATACCTCGATACTTACGAATGTCAACCGATGTGCCATCTTCATCATGGTCAAGCTTTGTCGTTGTTGCCATAGGAGTCCTCATTGATTTGGATGAGTCAAGTTCGAAACGCTTGAGGAGATCCTTTGTATATTTTGCTTGATTAATGAAGGTCCCTTTGGGTCCTTGTTTGATTTGTAATCCCAAAAAGAATGATAGCTCACCCATCATACTCATTTCAAATTCTTCCTGCAAAACTTTAGCAAATTCTACACAAAGTGTGTTGTTAGTAGAACCAAAATAATATCATCGACATAAATTTGAACCAATAAGAGAGTGCCATTATGGGATTTGATAAAGAGTGTTGTGTCGACTTTCCCCTTTGAAAAATTATATGAAACAAGAAAGGAGCTAAGGCGCTCATACCAAGCACGGGGAGCTTGTTTGAGGCCATAAAGGGCTTTGTGGAGTTTGAACACGTGATTAGGAAATTGAAAATCTTCAAAGCTGGGAGGTTGTTTAACATAAACTTCCTCTTTAATAATACCATTCAAAAAAGCACTCTTAACATCCATTTGAAAGAGCTTAAAGTCATTAAAACAAGCAAAAGCACAAAGCATACGAATGGATTCAAGACGTGCAACCGGAACATAGGTTTCGTCGTAGTCAATGCCTTCCTCTTGGTTATAGCCTTGAGCAACCAATCGGGCCTTGTTACGAGTCACTAACCCATCTTCATTAAGTTTGTTACGAAACACCCATTTTGTTCCAATGATGGGGTGATTGCTAGGTTTTGGGACAAGTTCCCAAACCTTGTTTCGTTCAAATTGATTTAACTCCTCTTGCATTGCTATCATCCAAAATTCATCAAGAAAAGCATCATTAACATTTTTAGGCTCTATTTGAGAGATAAAAGCCACGTTTGCACAAAGATCACGAGTGAAGGATCTAGTGCTAACACTGGAGGAAGGATCCCCAATGATAAGTTCCTTAGGATGATTGGTGACAAATCTCCATTCTTTTGGGAGATCATTTTGAGGAGGCTCGAGAGGAGGAGACTATTTTGTTGGAGTCACAACTTCATTATTAGATGAAGAAGGACGATCTTCAATAGAGGAGTTTTCCAACCCAAACGAGATGTCATCAATATCCTTGGAAGAGGAGAATGTAGAAGAGTTAAGTTCATTAAAAGAGACATTGATTGACTCTTCGACAACAAGACTTCTTTTATTAAAAACACGAAAACCTTTACTATGAGTAGAGTATCCAAGGAATATTCCTTCATAGGCTTTTTCTTCAAACTTGCCTAGGTTATTCTTGGTATTCAAAATAAAACAATTACAACCAAAAACTTTAAAATATTCAATAGAGGGAAATTTGTCAAACCAAAGCTCATAAGGAGTCTTTTAGAAATAGGTCTAATCAAGACCCTATTTATAACATGACATGCCGTATTAACGGCTTCCGCCCAAAAATATTGGGGGAGCTTGTATTGGTTTAACATAACCCGGGCCATATCGCAAGGGTTCTATTTTTCTCTCCACAACACCATTTTGTTGAGGAGTTCGTGGACTAGCAAAATCATGTCCAAAACCATTCTTTTCACAAAATGTTTTGAAATCGGCATTGTCAAATTCTCCTCCATGATCACTTCTAATCTTGTTAATAGAAAAACCTTTCTCATTTTGAACACGTTTACAAAAAGCAACAAATTTACGAAAAATATCACTTTTGCAAGCAAGAAAAATAACCCAAGTAAATCTTGAAAAATTATCAACCAAAACAAAACCATAAAGCTTGCCTCCAAGGCTAGCAACTCTACTAGGACCAAAAAGATCCATATGAATAAGTTGAAGAGGTCTAGAAGTACTCACAGAGTTGATTGATTTGAAGGATGACTTTGTTAACTTACTCTTCTCGCATTCTTCACACACCATATCCTTTTTGAACGGGATACTTGGGAGTCCTTTTACGAGATTCTTGGTAGCAAGACGAGAGATGGTATCCATGTGGGCGTGTCCGAGCCTCATGTGCCAAAGCCAACTCTCATCGTTCTTAGCAACTAAGCACCTGTCATTGTTAGTGTCTTCATCAAGATATAAAACATAGATATTGTTTTCTCTAATGCCTTCATAAACAATAGATCCACTAGAGCTATCGGTAATGAAGCATTTGAGCTTAACAAACTTGATATCATAACCATTATCGGTAAGATGACTAATACTAAGAAGATTGTGTTTAAGATTAGTAACAAGACACACATTCTTAATACAAGGATAAGGAGGGGAACCTATATTACCATTTCCTATAATGTGACCTTTAAGATTGTTACCAAAAGAGACGTGTCCTTCCTTCTTCATCGATAGCGTTGTAAATAATGAAGCATCCCCGGTTATGTGCCGTGAACAACCGCTATCGAGAATCCACTTGCTTCTAGCATGAGAAGGACTCTTCATCTACAACATAAGTTGAAGATAAACATTTTGGTACCCATGATCTTATGGGTCCTTGAGTGTTAGTCTTAGGAACCCACATCAAAACTTTCTTATCAACAAGTTTTCTTGTATGACATAATTGGTCGTATGTCCTAGCAAGCCACAGTAATTGCAAATTATAGAGGATTTAGAAGAAGATATATGAGAATCATGAATATATGAATCTCTAGTGCGAGGATCTCTAACATTAGTATTATGATGATGATAATAAAAAGCATGATGCGAAGTGTTTTTCTTAACAAATGGTCCTTTCCTTGTGTTAGAAAAGGATTTGTGTGTAGTGTTCATGTAAGAAGTATGCCTAGCATTATGATGAGTGTGGAGGTGTCTTGGAGTATGCATGTGAGTAGTGTTCTTATTGCCTAATTTCTTACTCTGTACAAGAAGATTATTATACTTAATAGAAGTATCATATTCTCTCCTATTAGCTTCTTGAACTTTATGCATAGCAAATTCATAAGCTCTTCTCATGGATTGAATCTCATCATCCTTTTTCTTGATGGTGTCAAGAGATTCTTGAAACTTGAGTCGCAAAGACTCTATCTCATCCATGTCAGAAGCAGGAGATTTTCCCTTTACATCAATAATGATGTTTGAGAGTCTTTCTACTTCAAGTTGAAGAGCATCAACCTCTTTAAAAGATTTCTTATATTTATTCCTAACACTTTTGTGCTCTTCATGCAATTCAAGAATAGCTTTCTCCAAATCATCATAAGTAAGAGTATTTAAGGAGAGATCATCAAGTACCTCATCGGTTGCCATGAGACAAACGTTGGCATTGTGTTTGCACTCTTTGTCGTTGTCGGAGTCGCTTGCGTCACTCTCACACCAAATGCTTGTGTTGGCGAATTTCCTGGAGGACGAGCTTCCCTTGCTAGGCTTCTCGTACTTGTTTGAGTCTTTTCTTATCATCGGACAGTCCCTCTTAATGTGTCCGGGTCTTCTGCATTGATAACACGCCGGATCTTCCTCATTGTCCCGTCTGAAGTGGTTGGCCTTGTTAAATTTGAGGAACTTTCGGAAGTGCTTAGCTGTGAGAGCTATTTCTTTATCGTCGTCCGACTCATTGTCGTCGGAGCTATCCTTGGAGTAAGACTTTGTAGCTTTGAGAGCAAGAGATTTCTTCTTCTCTTTGGTCTTCTCCTTCTCCTTCTCTTGTATGGAGGATTTCTCTTGATCCTTCATATCGAGTTCATGAGTCATTAGCTTACCTATGAGGGTCTCAAGGTTCATGACTGTCAGGTCATTCCCCTCAATGATTGTGGTAGCTTTAGGACTCCATACTTTTGTCAATCCTCTAAGAATTTTTCTGATCTTTTCATGAGCAGGATATTCCTTACCAAGAGAAGAGAGAGGATTAATAATATCACCAAAACGAGTAAACATGCAAGTAATAGATTCATCATGCTTCATCTTAAAGGACTCATATTCTTGCGTGAGTCTACTAATCTTGGATTCCTTCACTTGTGAAGTACCCTCGTGTGTGACTTCAAGTAACTTCCAAATCTCATTGGAAGTCTTGCAAGTAGAGATTCGGTTGAATTCACTATTGTCGAGAGCACAATAAAGAGCGTTCATTGCCTTGGCATCTCGACTCGCAAGCTTCTTGGTGTTTTCAGTAAGTGTGTCCCTAAGGGTGTCAGAAGCAATATACTCAATAACTCTGGAAGGAGTAGGAAGACCATTTATCACACAATCCCATAAATCGAAATCTATGGACTTCAGATAAATGCTCATCCTAATCTTCCAGTAGTTACAGTTGGTTCCATCAAATAGGGGAGGCCTATTTGTAGAGTGTCCTTCATTGTGGAAGGTGTTGATACTAGGGTTAGAGGCCATGGATCACTCAAAGGGTGTAAATCTAAATCAAGAGAACAAAGCTCTGATACCAATTATAGAACCCTAGAGGGGGGTGAATAGGGAAATAAAAAATAACTAGAGCAACAGAAGCAATATATGACAAATAAAAGTAAAGAGTGAGAAGATCAAACACAAGATGTATCCTGGTATCCTCGCTTGAGGCAATCCAGTCCCGGAACTCTCACCGGCTTAAATCCATTATTTAATCAAATAGTACACACGAGTTTGGATCCGAAGAACTCGCCAACTTCAACACGAATTTGGATCCGAAGACTCGCCAACTTCAATACACGAGTTTTCTTACGAAGGCTCGCCAACTTCAAAAAAATGAGAAGAGAACTTGTTGATCTTCTAACACGTGAAGATCAAAAATTTCAACTCTTAAATACTCTAGCACTTTGGGAGAGGATGACAATTAAAAGCTTGGTAGAGTATTAATGGTGGAGCTCTTGGTTGTTTGGAAAATTTATGGCAAGAGTTGATGAAGGCCTCATGAGAGAGAGAGCTTTCATTTATAGAGAAACCAAGTGTGGGTGGCATTTAATGCTCTGGATACAGGCAGACCGGCATGCCGTCGATATGCAGCGACATACCATCGGTATACCGGTCAAATAGTAACGGTCATATTAATGACCGTTTGAGAGCATTAAATACGGCAATTAATGCTAGTCAGAGCAATTCAAAAATCAAATTTATGAAACTCGGTATACCGTCGGTATGCCGCGGCATACCGTCGGTATACCGACGTTTTGTCACAGAATGTTTTCAGGCAAACAAAACGGTATACCGCCGGTATGCCGGAGCATACCGTCAGTATGCCGATGTTTTATCACAGAACGTTTTGTGGTTCACAAAACGGTATACCGCCGGTATGCCGGAGCATACCGTCGGTATGCCGACAATTTTTCACAGCAAAGTTTATAGGTGATAAAAACGGTATACCGCCGGTTGCCGGAGCATACCGTCGGTATGCTGACTATTTATCACAACAACTTTGTGGACGATAAAAATGGTATACCGCCGGTATGCCGGAGCATGCCGCCGGTATGCCGCTCTGTAAGTAATTGATTTTTGACTTGTGCTTTTACTTGTCATCCGTCATTAAGTGTTTACAGATATACCTAGACTTTGTACAGACACGAAGACTCTAAGCAGGAGGAAGCCGTCTTATGCAAGGAGCACCGGTATCTGCTTCAGTCTTCGATGCAAAGGATGGTAGCACTTGAACGGAAAGACTTTATGTAGTAGAGCTTCTGAGAAGATATGAATATGAAGACACAGAAAACTAAACTACGAAGATGCTGTTAATATATCAAAATAAAATATGCCAACACTATCATTGCTGGGCGAGGTGTCGGATGCCTGGGAAACGCCATAAGTCGTACGTCCACCGTGCAAATGCATCTCTCTGAAGGAGACAAATCTTCCATAAGATAGGTGTGTGAGACAAGCAAGATGCGGGATTTTAAATCATAAGATTAGGAATGCAAAAATCAAAAGCGGTAATCAATTTGGATGAGATTCTACATTCCTAGTCCTAATTGTAGGCTCGCATCGATTTTACCCTAAGCGATGATCTGGGACTTGCATGGGCCACCACTAAAACCATGTCATGCCCCACTCCCAAATGTATGGGATTATGGCCTAACCTGACCAGCTGATTCGACCTAGAGTGAGCTACCCAATTTAATGGACTCACTTAGGCGTACTACGCTGTAAAAGTAACTAACCAAACACAGGTAATATCTAAATCTCATCCACAAATGACATAGAAAGGAAGTGCTGAATATAAACACTAAGTAGTCTGAATATCCAAATACAACTGAAAGAAAATACAGGTCTGGTGGAAACAATCCCACAGTACATCAAAATGAAAGTACATGAATGGAAGATAACTAGCTAAGAGTATCAGCTAACTAGATATGAAACTCTCAACCCAAGTGGCAGCATACCGAGGTCAAAGGAACTCCTCGGGGTAGACCTCATAGTCCTCTGCAAAGTCTTCTGCCTCAGCTCCGGCACCGTAAATCGTCGAGTATGTGTGCTCGTCGGGATCTGGAAAAGAACCAGGTCCTCAGGAGACATAGCAAGATAAAAATAGGAACATGCCATAAAGTAAATACTGATCTAACATAAGGGGGAGCGCAAACTAATCTAAGTAAATGCATACAAAGACAACTTTGGGACGTATGGGTAGGTGAAAATAATTTGGTCGAAGCACGGGCCGACGTCGGATCACGAGCCGAAGGATTTGCGTCAGAACACGGGTCAAGCGTCGGATCACGAGCCGATTAGCACAATACTAGCGTACCTCCCGACCGAACCTAGCGTGCAGCTAGTGGCTGCTGCCGGATATACCCACTAGTAAGGGCCCATGCCCATAACCGGGCCCCCACTGAGGCTAACATTAAATAATGTAACTGTCTGTCCCATACGCCTACCGGTTGTCTTTCCCGTCCCGTGATGTATAAGTCTCATCCATGACCCAACATCTACTCTCTATGAAGAGTCAGCTATCTAGGACCATCACTACCCTATATGTGCCGTCACACGAGCCACTCACACTGATGGCCAGTCAAGAGCGACAGTGCGTGCCATGATCTGAACTCACTCAGTGCCGTGTCGTAACACGTGCCATGGTCAAGGGAGTTGTAACAATAACTCGCAACTAAGGGTATGTCATCTAGAACTAGGGCAAGTGGGTAGCCCTAAGTGTCGATGCCATCATCGACTACACCCGAGATAATTCCCGGTCTCTACTAACCAAGTCTACGCTAATAAGAGTATAATGGTGTATATGTGAAATAGTAAATAGAAGGCAAGGTATACTTGCCTTCAATCCCGCAATGTGCAAATAGTGCTCCGGTCCCTCCTGCCTCAATCACGCTGTCCGAGAGACCTACAATCACACAACTAAGGCGCACAATATGCTAGATGACCATCCAAGACCATACATCTATCCGCACACAAAGTAGAGAGTACGTTATTCGTACGGTATACCACATTCAAATACTAAGTTATATTTATCCAAGGGTGCACAACCACAAGCTACATGTGACAAGTTTATATATAAATATATAGGCTTAGGAATGTACAAATACAAATCCTATATTTGAATTCACATATATGTACATGAGTGTACATAGAGCACATATAAACAAAGTACAATAACCATAGATAATGAGAACAAGTGGGTGTATATATGCACATATATATGTGTATAGTGCATATATATATATACATGTGCATATATATATATATATATATATATATATATATATATATATATATATATATATATATATATATATATATATATATATATATATATATATATATATAAACAAAGTACAATAACCATAGATAATGAGAACAAGTGGGTGTATATATGCACATATATATGTGTATATATGCACATATATATGTGTATAGTGCATATATATATATATATATATATATATATATATATATATATATATATATATATATATATATATATATATATATATATATGTACATAGAGACAAAGTATATGTTTTTATTTATATAAAATATATACATATATATATTTGAAAGGGTTTATATATATACATATATATATGAAAAAGCACACACATATATAATATATATATATATTATATATATATATATATATATATATATATATATATATATATATATATATATATATATATATATATATATATATATAAAATATATATATATATATATATATATATATATATATATATATATATATATATATATATATATATATATATATATATATATATTATTTTTTTTTTTTTTTATATATATATATATATATATATATATATGCACATGACTCACAAATACATACACTTTCACATATAAAGAAATATATATATACTTTGTTTCATCTTATATATATATATATATATATATATATATATATATATATATATATATATATATATATATATATATATAAGATGAAACAAAGTATATATATATTTCTTTATATGTGAAAGTGTATGTATTTGTGAGTCATGTGCATATTGTAGGTTTATACATATACACAAGAGTATATATAATTATACATATATATATACAAGGAGTCTTTATACCTATGAAGAGTATATAAAATATATTATACCTACATGTATGTGCATAATGTACAAGAGTATATTTGTACATAGAACATGTGTATATGGTATATGTATATATATACACATACATAACTCATTCAATAATTATGTACATGGGTCTTAAACTCAAGGGTTAGGAATAATTCTCCACATTGCATTTGTACACATGAACACACATGAAATCATGATAAAAACCCATTCCTTCACAACCCCAAAGTATGTAATGTATATACCTAATCACATTATTAATCACTCATTCACAATATATATATAATGAAGATTATACCTATATATATACTCAAAGAAATGGGGAAGGAGAAGAGAGTACCTAGGAGAGATGTTGATGGTGGTACTGCCGGCCTAGGGGAGGCTGTGGCCGACCATGGTGGTGGGGTGGTCGGCCAAGAAGGGTGAGGGAGTGTGGTGGAGGTGGTGAGTGGTGGTGGTTGTGTTGGAGATGAAGAAGAAGGAGGTGGAGATGTTGATGAAGGAGTGGTGGTGGTGTGTGGAGCTTCGGCCAAGTGGGGAGGGGCTGTGGTGGTGGTCGGCCTAGGAGGAGGTAGAGGAGAGGAGAGGGTGGCTGTGGTGGTGGTGCGGCTATGGTGGTGGAGGTGGTAGTGAAGTGAGGGGGTGGTGGTGGTGAAGGAGTGAGGATGAAGAAAAAGAAGATGAAGGAGGGCTCGGCTTTGAAGGGGGGAAGAAGTGTGTTTGAGAGAGAGAGAGATGATGAGAGGAAGGAGAGAGAGGACTGAAAGAGAGGGGGGGCTATTGCTTGTCGAATATGGGGGGGTTGGAGTGAGAGAGAGAGATGGTGATGGTGTGTGTTTTAATATAGGGAGAGAGATGAGTGATGGTGATGTGTGTGTTTTTGAATTAAGGAAGAGAGAGAGAGAGTGATGGTGATGTGTAGAGGGGGGGTGTGTACATGCTGCCGGTTATGGGGGGATGCGGGAGTGTGTGTGGTTGGGTTTCCAAGGAACATAGGAATCTATGGTGAGGGGGTGTGTGTATTTGAATTTGAGGGAGAGAGAAAGAGATAGTGATGTGACATGTGGTGTATGGTGTTTTGTAGGATTTTATTGGTGTTGTGTGTGTGGGGGTATGATGAAGGGAAATGCCATAATGCTTGGGTTGAGTCCCGATGGGTCGGGTTGGGTCACAATTGGGTCTAATTGGGTCCCGATAATTAAATGACTTAAATTAGCCATTTATAATCATATATAAATAAATAGTACATGGGAACTCAATTGGATGGGATACAAGTGACACATGTGTAGTAGGCTCAAAATGGTCCATGTCCATAACTTGGGTCGACTAGTTTGGGTCAAAGTGGTGTCTCCAATACAAGTTGAAATTAAATGTGACTCGGTGGGGTAAATCGGGATGAGGTCAAATGTCCGAAAAGTTGTGCGATTAAAATGAAGCACAAGAGGGTGTGTCTGAGTGGGACACGATGGTCATGGGTGTAGAGCGTCTCGAGAAGTTCGTGCATGACAAGTTGGTTTGGAGAAAATGACAGTCTTGTGCTCCTAATTTAAAAGTCACGGCAACGTATCGATAATAATCAAAAATAAAAGTGGAAATTATTAATAACTTAGAAAATCATAATTAATCATATTAAATTCCTAATTAAATATAATAACTCTAATTAATTCTAATTAAATCTAATTAAATTCCAGAGGGCTTACAAAGTATGCGGATGAGATCCTAGATTATAATCCTATATGCAGGCTTGTTGGGCACAATCATGTAACCCAACAATATTTTCTGACCTGCATGGGCCACCACAAAAATATGTAACGTCCCAGTCCCAAAATACTTAGGACCAAGTATGTAGACATGCCAGCTGCATATATACGAAGAATACTTTAATATATGGAATCCTCGTATATATACATAAGCTGTAATAATATATATCACAGGCCTGAAAATCATAAAACTATATCTCATCCACAACACACACAAAAGATATAAGTAGTCCAAATAGAATAAATAAGTGAGTCTAAATATAGCCGGGTGGACATACCCACACCAAAAAGCTATGAAAATAAACTCAAATAAAGTAGATATCCACTATGAGTCACAAAGAATAACATAAATCTAGATATCAACGGGAGATGCCTTGTCATCAAGGTATGAAGGATCCAGTGCTGAGCCATACTCCTACGAGAATTCGCCTATACTTGGAGAGATCACCAGGTCCTCAGAGGAACGTAATAAGATACATGAAGAACATGCCATATAAACTGGATACAAAATACACACCATAAAGTAAAAAATAAAAGTAAGGTGTCCAAAACATAACACGGCCCAATATCCCATCATCGAAGTAGTGGACTACCCCTACAACCAAACAAAGACAAAGGACAACACATTATTCCGTGATGTGATATTGCTCCATGCCATGACTAAGACATAAAATTGACTAAGGTCTCCTAACCTTTCTAGTATGCAATTTAGAAGACATCATAATGTATGGGCAAGTAAAGGCTGACTCCTCCATGATAAGGTAACCACTCACAACACTCACACGTCAAGTACCAATACTATCAGTCGGCACCGGCATAACTCGAGGCTAGCGGCCCACGTGACCCATCCGTCCACATAGCTCGAGGCTAGTGACCACCGTGATACGACTGCCGTAGTACGCAGTTACTACGACTTTTGGATTTGGGTAGCCCATACATTTAACTATCTTCTCCCTCCCAAGGTTACTAACAAAAGGTAGTCCTCTAAGACTAAGTCCATATGCATATTAAAAGACAGGAGGAAGAAATAAAAGAAAGCATAATAGAGTAAACTATAAACAAGTCATGGATCCAACTGAAAATAAACATGAAATAAATATGCAGTAACTAAATAAAGAAAATACAACTAATGATAAGCAGTAAATAAGGTAAGGTATCTTGCCTGGTGGGTGCAGGAATGGCAAATCCAACAATCAGAAGCGTCAATAAGAAACTCAAAATCCACGAACGACTCCGGATGCTGAAACAAATATCAAGAACGTTCCCAGTATAAAAGATATATCTCGAAAACGCCTGTGCAAAAGTCCAATTCTGGAACAGAGGCAAAATCATAATTTTGGATCAAAACGATGTCCGCCATTGGACCCGTTTTGCATCGAAAGGCATGCCAGTATCTATTATCTCTAAAGTCGTCCAACTACATGTCCATGGATCCGGTTCGAGGAGACGAACCCAACCGTAAGTCCATTCTGGCAGGCCGCGTACAATTTCACCCGTTAGATCGGGTCACGGGCCCGCCAAATAGGCGTTCCGGTCGACCTTCTCAGAATTAGACCAAACTTGGCACACAGGACTAGAAAAATGATTCGGTTATGTTGGCGCAAGTTTTGTCTTGAATCGACGACTGTACATGAAGTTATGGCCTAGTTTCTAAAGTGGTCAATATCGGGTATCTTGACGGATACGCCTCGATTTCATCACGCACGCACAACAAAATTGGTTTTCGTCGAATCCCACACGTCGACAACGTCCATACGCGTCTTTCGATACTTATGGGCGACCATGTCGTCCGGTTTGTCGGGGCGCACGCCGTATCGGGATGATTTTCTATGTTTTCATAGTTTTTAAAACTGTTTTTTTCTAGAATTTGGGATCATGAATCTTTACATATAGAGTATGAAAAATTAAACTACCAGAAGGGTGTTGAAGTGCCATACCTGGTCTAAAACTTAGTTCAGGAAGTTTTCATGGAACCCTACAGGTGTGTCCAGAATTCGTTTCCAAACAGGGGTACATGGGTCAACTTTTCTGTCAATTTTGACAGTTATTTTGGTCGACTTAGCGTCGACTCCCTGATCGACGTAAGGGATTTTAATGAATTCCCTTTGATGGGGTTCGAAGGGGGTCATATAGGGTTCCTAAGGAACTTTACAAAAACAAAAATGATTAATAATAGACGAAGAAATCAGAGTGAGAAGTCGGGTACCTGGCTGTGTCCTTCGGAACAGAGTGTTCTGGTGGTTGGGTCGGTTACGCCGACGGTTCTTCGTAGATCTAGCGGTCGTGCAGGCGACGATCAGGGTCGCCTAGGTCTGGGAGTTACTCTAGGATGGGGAAGTTCGAACACGAGAGGGGGTTTTGCTTGCGGAATAGGGTTTTCCTATTTCTGTTGCTCATTTTTATACCCAGGAAAAATTCGAGTTTTGATCGGTTTTAAATCCTTATGCCAGTGAGATTTGGATCTCAGGTTGATGCAATCCGTAGGAGAATAGATCCAGGATGTATGGGAAGAAGATTGGATCTACTAGGATTTAGATTCGGCTGGGGTTTAAATCGATGAAACTTGTTAAAAAAAAGCTCATACAGAATGTGGCAGCGGGAGATTATCCCTGGGCCATATCACGAGTAATTGGCTCAATTTCTTTTGAGCTAGGTTTTTTTTTTTTTTTTTTTTTTTTTTTTTTTTTTTTTTTTTTTTTTTTGTTTGTATATATTACTTATACGGATATATAATATGTTATTATAGATATGTATTCATATCCACAAAAATTCAAAAAGTAAGTTTTTAGAAAAGAAAACTTTAAAGCTAGATATATACTAATAAAGTATATATCCTTCCTAATCTAGGGATGCCTATATTTATGAGGAAATAACCAATTAACTCTTAAGAAATTACTAACACAAAATGACTACTCAATATTTTGGTACGAAAAATATAACTAGTGCAAATAAATAACATTTGTTTATCTAATAATTAAGAAAATCCCCTCATTGATTTCTAACTATTTATAATATAAAGATATCATAATATATTAAAAAAAATTAAAATGGGGGTTTACACCTTTATTCTCCATTATTTACACCCGTTGGAAAACATCATATATATTGAGGCACATCTCATACCTTCTTCTTACACATAAAATCTTAACAAAACTCTCTTCCAAATTCTCGTCTTCCTGAAACTTTTTGATCGTCCTTTTTTTGCTCTGGGCAGAGCTAAGTCGGTGGTCACTCTTTCCGAGTTGTGTGTGACGGAAAAATACCTGTAGAGTGGGGATTTTACCACTAGTAGCATTCGGACAAAGTCTGCACATAGACCCGAATTACCTCTTAGCGCAGTGCTACATGCGCGACTTCCCCGGAGGCCGGTAACTCTTAATTTTATTTTGTTTGCAGATTATTCAAGAATAAGAGCAAAAGTTTTTTTTTTTCTTAACAGTTCCCACATTCTTACCATAGGAACTTTTTGCTCATACTTGAAAATTTTGAAAAAAAGAAACAAAATAAGTATCTTTTACTGACATTTTTGTCCTTTAGCAACAATATCTTTCAGTGCCCTCCGACAGATCCTTTAGGTAAGATAGATATAACCCCTATTGTCATCACCTACGCTGCCTGCATACCTATTTGATTTATATAATGGTGATGCATTGTCTCTTCCAAGAAAAACAACCTTTGGAGCTTATGTTGCGGTCACACACTATATAAATCCTGACTTCTCAATCAAAAATCAGTCTTCCTGCATTCACTGGATCACTACCACACCCACCAACGTCGATTTCCCAACGTTGGTTTTACTGACCCAAAGATCAGTGTCCTAAAAGTGGAACAACGGGGAGGCTCCACAAAAAATACTAGGACACTCCAACATAGGTGCGGTGTGATTCTAGCAGAATGATACATAACACATAGTAGATCTCACCCTATAGAATTCTTGTTTCTCAAGGCACATTTCCGCCCGGCCTCTGGGTCCTATAAATGGAATAATTTTCCAATATAATTTGATTGCTTAATCATACGAATCATTAAGACTTCTCATAATTACCAATACGACTAGTTGGTGCTCAATGGGAACTGTTTAATCTACTTGTCAAGATATGCAATGGCACCACTAATTTTGCATTCCACTCCAAGGATCACTGCCCAGCCTATAGAAATTGCACACACTGTTACTTAATCACATCCTGTCCTAATTAACATTATGCAGTCATTAATTCTCTAGCACCACAAGTACTGGGCACTCAAGCAAAACCTAATATTTAATTTGAACCCCTTGACCTTTACTTGTCAATTAAAAAATAACAAAACTAATCACAAAAATTCCCCAAAGAAATAAGCAAGCTACGAAGCTACAATAAAAAATAGACAACTACCATAAAAAGTAGTAAAAAACGAAACTTTTTTGTTTGTTTGTTCTTTTAATTGATAAATGCATTTCACTATATAATGTCTCCCACGAATGGCAATTGAGGAAAAAAAACGGTGTGCCTGTTTGCCATTGATCGTCGTAGAACAGAACAATTTTATAGGAGGACTGAACTTGACTCACAATTACAAACTCGCTTGTACAAAAGAAAGCCTAGGAACAAAACCTAGGAAAAGCAATCTAAGTACAATTGTTTAGTTTTGATTCTGGGAGGTGACGGTAGAGGCTCGGAAAAGTGCTACCAACTCTGCCTTACTCCTTGGACGATCGAACGCAACCTCGGCTCCGGTGAAGAAATGCTCTCTGAAGACACGAAGGAAAGAGTTTGCTTCTGAGCTTTGTATGTTTTTCTATGCGACTCTCTGTGTGTGTGTGTAAGGGAATAGCACCTTGCTATTTATAGGAATTCATGAGGGATGAGATGTACAACCATGTCGCAAATTTTGGGCCACATAGTTGTAACTGTGCCTCGAGACTCGGTTTATAGTGGACAGCTGGGAATTGGTTGAGATTGATCATGATCTGTTTGTTAAAGTAAATCTGAACTCTTAAGACTTGGTCAGTCTCTGCCACGTGTCTCAACTACTATTCTGTGACGAACCGCATGAAAGATGTATCCTGGCTGAGCCGCATGAGGGACTGTCTCATAACCGAGCCGCATGAAGAATGTCTCATGACCGAGCCGCATGAAGGACGTCTCATGACCAAGCCGCATGAAGAATGTCTCATGACCGAGCCGCATGAAGGAATGTCACATGACCGAGCCGCATGAAGGAATGTCACATGACCGAGCCGCATAAAGGAGTGTCTCATGACCGAGCCGCATGAAGGAATGTCTCATGACCGAGCCCATAAAGGACGTTTCATGACCGAACCGCATGAGAAATGTCTTAAGACCGAGCCGCATAAAAGAATGTCACATGACCGAGCCGCATGAAGGAATGTCTCATGACCGAGCCGCATGAAGGACGTTTCATGACCGAGCCGCATGAGGAATGTCTCATGACCGAGCCGCATGAAGGACGTCTCATGACCGAGCCGCATAATGGACGTCTCATGACCGGGCCGCATGAGAAATGTCTCATGACCGAGCCACATGAAGGACGTCTCATGACCGAGCCGCATGAGGAATGTCTCATGACCGAGCCGCATGAGGAATGCCTTCTGACCGGATAGGTATAGGGGCCCTAGGAGAAGGTGCTGTGTCGAATGTCACGATTTGAGAGAGTTTCGTTTGTCTCCCTCTTGACTTCTCAAAAAAAAAAAGAATTTGACCGACCCTCCTCCTTGGCGAGTGTTGGCACTGCGCATCATGGATCTCCTTGTTCGAAGAAGATTTGACGGTGGACTCCTTCAGAAGATTGTGATGCGCTTGACTGAGACGATGCGCCTAACTGAGACATCTGAGTAATGCACCTAGTTGAGAGCAGGCCGTTACAACGTCTTCAATTGGCATTATGTTTCCGAGATGATGTCGGAAAGGCGCAGTAGGTCGCAGTCGCTGGAACACAGACTGCCTTGATAGTGGAGCCACTGTCTTGTGGCCGCGGCAGTTGATGATGGCTTGGGTGTAGTGATTTCCTGGAAAGGGCTCATCGCACGCCAAGATTGCTTCTTTCTTCTTGCGTTTGTGAGTAATTACCTCTCGCAAGTTGCTAGCAGATTGATCTACCTTCGTATCCGTTTTGTGGGCCCGGGTATCCCGAGCTCCCGGGTACGTAGGTATCATATTTGCTCCCTGATCTGAGGCTAGTAAAAGTACTTGCTCTTGATCGTTGTAGGAAGACTTTTGGGACCATCATATTTGCTCCCTGATCTGAGACTAGTAAAGCACTGCGCTCGATCGTTGTAGGAAGACTTTTGAGACCCACCCTGTCCGTTTGTCGCAGAGGACTGGACACGGGAGGTTCTGTACAACTTTTTATTAGAGGCCAGCATAACAGTTAGCGGGACTCTCTGATGGTCAGTAGTTGGGACAATTGAATGGACTTGTTGATCCCGTACTGTCCTAGGCTTCTTCGACTTAGCACCCGAAGGTGCGTAGTAGTAAGAGTCCAAGTTGGAAGGAGGGAAGGGAAGTTGGTGCCCTTTTCAAAGGAGGCAAGGGGCTCTATTTATAGAATGGAGTGAGCCCTTTCTTCTTCTCCTTTCCGATGTGGGACTAAAAGCAATATTTTCCATGCTTCTACAAGACCCCCTTCAAAGTTTTCAAATTGCAAATTTAGAATACTTTGAATAAGAAGCATGGAAAGTAGAGTTGTTTAGGTATGGCAATCCTATCAGAGGTAGTATATACGTGATAGGTTTGGGTACTTTCGTTGGGGATTTTATGTGGACTTATCATCCTTGGCGTACCTTGGTTTTAGGTACAGATAATAAGTTAAGAGAGGGAACCCACATATTTACTCAGAGGTGATATGGACGTGGTAAATATGAGGTTGATGGTAGAGCTTTCCTACTCAGAGGTGATATAGACATGGTAGGAGTGAACTCGAATGAGGATACATAGAACAACTCAAAGGTAATATGGACGTAGAAGTTCTACGTAACGGGTAATGAATGTCACGAAACAACTGGGTTCCAGAATCATATGATTGTGAAGAAGGGATGCATGTACTAGAGGACCTAATACATCATTTATGGCCAACATAGGACATTTGTGGACCTATTATCCTTTTTGTGTACTGGCGGTACGAGTACGAATAATAAGTGGAGAAAAAACTAACATATTTACTCAGAGGTAATAAGGACGTGGTAAATATGGATTTGAAGTAGAGCCTCCCTACTCAGAGGTAATGAGGACATGGTAGGAGTAGGCTTAATAGGGATACACAGAATAACTCAGAGGTGCTATTAACGTGGAAGTTCTATGTATTGGGTGGTTTGTTTGTGATGGACGGAAAAACAACTTAGAGGTAATATGGACGTGGTTGTTTTTCCCGTTGGGAAATTTTGTGGACCTATTACTCTTTTTGTGCACCGACGGTGCGAGTAATAGATTAGGATAAGTTTTATGGACCTATTACCCTTCTGCGCACTGATGGTGCGGGTAATAGATTTGGATAAGTTTTATGGACCTATTACCCTTATGCGCACTGGTGGTACGGGTAATAGATTGTGAGGCAAACTCTTGGTGGAGAACAGCTATGACCAGGAAGTTTATAGATATGACCAAGGGATGAGATATGGATTCATTCGGAGTAGTCAGAGAGTAAGTTCAGTGGTACCTGAGGGTACATAACTCACAATCTGAGAGATAGTTGGATGATGTCGTTTCGACATAATATTTTTTGAGGAACTTGCCGTTGACGGGCATCATGAGCAAGTCTCCATTTTGTTTTATGAGACGGTACGCACCGCTGGAGAATACGGTCTCGATGATGTATGAACCCTCCCATTTGGGCTAGAATTTGTCGACGGTTTTGTGAGTCATGACCATCAATCTACGAACGGCCAAGACGAGATCACCTACTTGGAATGTCCTCTGCTTGACTTTCTTATTGAAGGCTCGAGAGATACGTGCTTGATAGAACTCAATGCTTTGTTGAGCTTGCAAGCGCTTCTCCCATTGTGCATCCAGTTGTTGGAGCCAAGACTCCAATTCAAGAGGTTCGAGTAGATCCTCGTCTTCCTCTTCAATGTCAACGGATGCCATATTGACAGATAATGTCTCCCTGAATATATCTCCAATGTTATTATCAGAGTCGTATGTAGGTGATTCGGATAAGTGAGAATGCCACTCGCATTCCTCATCGGAGCTCTCGGGCGTTGTTGTTGGTGTAACATAACCGAGGCTGCATTTGGACTTGCCGTAGTAATCCTGAAGTTTTCTAGACGGGGTTGACAGCTGCAGAGGAAAACATCGACCATTGTCCTAATTCAGACCTGGGATAGCATCCATGTCGTACCCCTGCTTTCGTATAAAATACTTTGCCTGAGGACTATACAGGTAGATTAGTAGTCTTCCAGTATCGGGTTCGAGATCAGACTCTTGAGGCATGAAGGGTTGAGGACCTTCTTTTCGGCCAAAGATGATCGTGTAATCCTCTCCTCTTCTGTCTGGGACTAGGAAGTAGGCATGTTTAATGGGAGCAAGTCGGTTTGCGGTATGGACGGTTGTCACATCATTAGGAGAGGGACTATCCACCCTTGCAACCAGATACTTTGCGAGTTCTGCATCTTCTTCTCCTACGCCCTACGTGACCGAAGGTTGGGACACTGTCTTGGGCAACTTGACCACCAAGGGTTCAGCTTGTGGTATTGGCTTGCCTGAGGGTGTCGGATCGACACTTGGTTGCCGGTTCGTCTTGGGAAGATAGATGACCATCGGCTCGGCATGGGACTTTGTGTCTTCCGATTGCCTTTGAGTGGACTTTGGCAATCGGATCACCATCGGCATTACAGAGAGCTTCGTATTTTCTTGTTGCCTTTGATTGGATTTCGGCAATTGGATCACCATCGACCCCGTGATAGGTTTTGGCTCCTGGTTGGATCTCGGGAGCCGTATGACCATCGGTTGCAACTACGTAGGTGAGGCAGGAGAACCGAGGACTTCTTTATGCAAGGTTGCGACAAAGGGTGCAGCCTTGCCCGGTTTGCAAGCCTGAAGACGAATTCTTAAGGGTTCTTCCGGCCCTGTGATGACCTCCTGTTCGTCAGTGATATGTTTTCGGGATTCATCATATAGACAAGCCTCCGAAGAATAATAAGATTCAACCCCTTTGAAGGGATCGATATCGACGAATTCAGTTTTTACGAAGCCATGCTTATTGACATACTTGAAGCACTGGTGAAGGGTGGATGCAGTTATCCGGCAGGTTGCGGTACCAATCGAACGCGACCCCCTCCAATGCCCCGATGAATAATCGCGTGAGGATGGCGTCGTCATGTGGCAGATGGTCGGTTGTGACCACGAAGTAGGTCATATACCGGCTCGCAGAGGTCTTCTCGTCATATGGATTGATATTGAATGGTTTGTATCATAGGGGGAAGGGGGACATCTCTCCACGCAACGGGATACGGCTGTCGTATCCTGAGGTCCTGAGAGGATTCTCGGGTGTGAAACATTGTACGGAGCTCCTAGACTTCTCTTTTCGCCTCCCTAGCTTCTTCTGCAGCAGTGGGAGACGATATTTCAGGTGGGTTGTCGTCCGGGGTTGGCACGGTCGTGTTTGAGTCCGCATTGACGACGGGACCCAAGCTTGTTTGACCAGGTGTCCTTGCTTGTAGAGTCGGTAGGGCAGCCTTGATCTCGTCCACTGACTTAACCAAGGTTTGTAGTATGGCCTCAAGAGTGTCGAGGCACTGCCGATCACTGGGACCATCTTGGTTGTTATCAGTCATGAATACCGCCCTCACATGAGGAGAAGTAGAAGGAACTGTAGAAGACGTGCCCTCCGAATCATACCCTCGCATAGAGAAGTCGTCGGGGTATGTAGGAATATTCTCCTCTGGTTTGGACTCGGAGGAGGTGCTACCCCCTGCATAGGAGGTTGCCTCGTCTTGGCACCCGTGGACGTTTTCAGGGACGTCTGAGTCTGTTGTATCTGTTGGGGGGATTGTTTCCTCCGGTCCATCTTCTCGAAATGCCAGATTGTTGTGGATGTTCCAAGGAGTGCTACCCCCAGCTCCAACTACCCCCAGGGATGTAGATGATGAATCTCCAAGTTATGAAGATTTTTTCTTTGAGCGGGTACCTTGATAAACCCCTCCTGTGGCGGCTGTGGACAATCTCCTAGATGAGAGTTTCTTGGCCGTGCTGGTTGAGATTGTCAGGCTGGACATATTTATTTTCTTTCCTCCCTTGCTGGTAGGGAACTTTCGGGTAGAATTATAGGAGGCGAAAGGAAGCACCTTGTCCCTCAAGCTTTGTTGTAGGACCGGTCCTGGCAGCTGCAGTCGTTGGAAGACGGACTGCCGGTCCTCTTGTACTGCTGTCTTGTTGCAGCAGCAATTGATAATGACTTGAGTGCAATGACGTCCATGGAAGGACTCTTTGTACGCCAAGGTTTTTTCTCTTTCCTTGTGCTTGTGAAGGATCACATCTCGTAAGTCAAGAACATCTCGATCAACCTTTGCACTCGCTTTGTGGGTCGGGGTATTCCGAGCACACGTGTGCATAGGTATCATGTTTGCTCCCTGATGCGGGACTAGTAAAAGTACTTGCCCTTGATCATTGTTGGGAGACTCTTGAGAACCACCCTATCCGTTTGCCGTCGGGGGATGGACACGGGCAGTTCTGTACAACTTTCCATCAGAGGCCCGTATAACAGTTAGCAGGACTCTCTGACGGTCAGTAGTTGGGGCAGTTGACTGAGCTCGACGAGCCTGCGCTGTCCTGGACTTCTTCGTTCTAGCACCCGAGGGTGCGTAGTAGGAAGAGTCCAAGCTGTGCCGCATAGAGTCTGGCACATCCTCATTGGAGCTTCTGAGGTCAGGCCCGTATGAGAGGCGGTCGAAGATTGAACCCGAACCGCATAGGGCGGATGGCCGACGGCTAGGATTGGATGCCGCATAGGTCATTTCCCTGCGGTTGGGATTGTTGGTCGCATATGCAATCTCCCTACGACTGGGATTGGTGGCCGCATATGCATTATTCCTGCGACCCACACCCTTATGCGGCTTCTTCTTGGACCGCATGGAGTCTCCGTTAGCCCCCGCGAGTCCAGCATCGTAGTGTTTTCCTTTGCTGGATTTGGGGACAGCAGGGTCCTCTGTGGCCTGAAGTGGGGCCGCATGTGAGTCTTCTTCGCTGTCTTGAGCAGCAGAAAAAACTTGTTCCAGGGCTTGGAGAGAGGCAACGGTTTTGGGCCTCCATGCCCTACGGGCCATCTTTGGGCCGGCTCGCTTCTGGATTGGGCTAGCGCTCCCTTCGGAGAGCATCTCTTCGAACGCTTGCTGGTCAAAATGAACAACAAGCATTTGTTGCATGGAACCGAGTATGGCTACGTCCGATTGTGTTACCAACTTATCAGCAGTGGAGAAGTTAGTCCCCAACAGAGTCGCCATCGTGTTTGCCATTGAACATCGTAGAACAGAACAATTTTATGGGAGGATTGAACTTGACTCATAATTACAAACTCGCTTGTATAAAAGAGAGCCTAGCTAGAAACAAAACCTAGGAAAAGCAATCTAAGTACAATTGTTTAGTTTTGACTCTGGGGATGACTGTAGAGGCTCAGAAAAATGCTATCAACTCTGCCTTACTCCTTGGACGATCGAACGCAACCTCGGCTCCGGTGAAGAAATGCTCTCTGAAGACACGAAGGGAAGAGTCAACTTCTGAGCTTTGTATGTTTTTCTATGCGCCTCTCTCTGTGTGTGTAAGGGAATAGCACCTTGCTATTTATAGAAATTTATGAGGGATGGGATGTACAGCCACGAGGCAAATTTCGGGCCACATAGTTGTAACTGTGCCTCGAGACTCGGTTTATAGTGGACAGCTGGGGATTGGTTGAGATTGATCATGATCTGTTTGTTGCAGTAAATCTGAACTGTTAAGACTTGGTCAGTCTCTGCCACGTGTCTCAACTACTATTTTGTGGTGAACCGCATGAAGGATGTATCCTGGCTGAACCGCATGAGGGACTATCTCATAACTGAGCCGTATAAAAAATGTCTCATGACCGAGCCGCATGAAGGACGTCTCATAACCGAGCCGCATAAAGAATGTCTCATGACCGAGCCGCATGAAGAAATGTCACATGATCGAGCCGCATAAAGGAATATCTCATGACCGAGCCGCATGAAGGAATGTCACATGACCGAGCCGCATGAAGGAATGTCTCATGACCGAGCCGCATGAAGGAATGTCTCATGATCGAGCCGCGTGAAGGACGTTTCATGACCGAGTTGCATGAGAAATGTCTCATGACCGAGCCGCATGAAGGACGTTTTATGACCGAGCCGCATGAAGAATGTCCCATGACCGAGCCGCATGAAGGACGTCTCATGACCGAGCCGCATGATGGGCGTCTCATGACCGAGCCGCATGAGGAATGCCTCATGACCGAGCCGCATGAAGGACGTCTCATGACCGAGCCGCATGAGGAATATCTCATGACCTAGCCGCATGAGGAATGCCTTCTGACCGGATGGGTATGGGGGCCCTAGGAGAAGGTGCTGTACCGAATGTCACGATTTGAGAGAGTTTCGTTTGTCTCCCTCTTGACTTCTTAAAAAAAATGAATTTGACCGACCCTACTCCTTGGCGAGTGTTGGCACTGCGGATCATGGATCTCCTTGTTCGAAGAAGATTTGACGGTGGACTCCTTCAGAAGATTGTGATGCGCTTGACTGAGACGATGCACCTAACTGAGACATCTGAGTAATGCATCTAGTTGAGAGCAGGCCGTTACAACGTCTTCAATTGGCATTATATTTCCGAGATGATGTTGGAAAGGCGCAGTAGGTCGCAGTCGCTGGAACACAGACTGCCTTGATAGTGGAGACACTGTCTTGTGGCCGCGGTAGTTGATGATGGCTTGGGTGCAGTGATGTCCTGGAAAGGGCTCATCGCACGCCAAGGTTGTTTCTCTCTTCTTGCGTTTGTGAGTAATTACCTCTGGCAAGTTGCTAGCAAATTGATCTACCTTCATATCCGTTTTGTGGGCCCGGGTATCTCGAGCGCCCGGCTGCGTAGGTATCATATTTGCTCCCGGATCTGAGGCTAGTAAAAGTACTTGCTCTCGATCATTGGAGGAAGACTTTTGGGACCATCATATTTGCTTCCTCATCTGAGGCTAGTAAAGCACTGCGCTCGATCGTTGTAGGAAGACTTTTGAGACCCATCCTGTCTGTTTGTCGTAGAGGAATGGATACGGGAGGTTCTGTACAACTTTTCATCAGAGGCCCGCATAACAGTTAGCGGGACTCTATGATGGTCAGTAGTTGGGACAGTTGACTGGGCTTGTTGAGCCCGTACTGCCCTAGACTTCTTCGACTTAGTACCCGAAGGTGCGTAGTAGGAAGAGTCCAAGTTGGAAGGAGGAAAGGAAAGTTGGTGCCCTTTTCAAAGAAGGCAAGGGGGCTCTATTTATAGAATGGAGTGAGGCCTTTCTTCTTCTCCTTTCCGATGTGGGACTAAAAGCAATATTTTTCATGCTTCTACAGTGCCGTATCCATGTCGGTTCATCGTACTCGTGTCCGTGAAACATCTCCAATCAGTAAAAAGAAGAAGAAATTAAGATGATATTTTCAGAAATAAATAAAAACACAACAAAGATCTCTCATTTCATCCACCCACCATTGCTACCCACTAAGAAACATGAAAACCCTAACCCACAAAAGAACCTGACCGCGAAACAGAGACATAGGAAACTTCCAAGGAAGAGTTAAAAAATTAATTTCTTCACTTATATATTATCTACCTACCTCACCGTTTTCGCCATTGGAGAACTTGTTGAAGCTCTCTTCAGCCAATTCTTCTTCTCGTGAGAAGCCAATTCTTTTTCTGGCTTTTTATTTCTTTTCTTTTTCTATGGAAAATACTTTTTCTTACACAACAAGGAAGAAGGAAAACATCTGGAGTTGTGCCATTGCTGCTCTTTATATAGACGTTGTCGTTCTGATGATGACGTGTGTCATTCCGTGTCATTTTGCTAAGAGCATCCACGGTGGGTACACTCCAAACCATACTCCAAATTACTCCAAGTCATACTCCAATTATTAAGTTTGGAATGTCTCCTTGATATTGGTACACAATGGTGTACACTCCAAACTATACTCCAAATTAAGTTCCCCCTTTCCCTTCATCTTTTTCCTCCCTATTTTCCCTTTTCATTTTGATTCCCTTTCCCTCCATATTTTTCCTCTAATTTTCCTTCTCTTCCCTGCATTATTAAAGCACCTATTGCATCCAAGTCTCCTCCAAAGCTTCTCCTTGGACCACATAGTGAAGTGTGGCAACATCCTAATTCCTTTGTGCATTTCCATTTGAATTTTTTTGAGGACAAAAATTATTGAAGACAAAAATGTCTAGTAAGCTCAATAAGCTTTGTGCATTTCTTTTTGAATTTATTTTTATATCATTTTTGTTTGGTAAGCTCAAGCTCAAAATGTCTACTAACATGCAAATATTGATTTTTTTAATCTACTTCAGAGAGATTGAACCATTGATTATACATAAATGTATGGAAATGAGATGATTTGTTGGAGTCTGGAAAATAATAATCTACTTCAGAGAGTTCAATTTCCATTTGATTTTTTTCTTCTAAAAACTTTGAGTGACTCATTGATTTTGAGATAACTTGTTGGAGTGTGGTTGATGTCCGTTTGATTTGTTTCCTAAAAACTTTGAGTGTCTCGTTGATTTTGAACCATTGATTATACATTAAAAAATATTATTTTTGGTGCATAATTTTTACACTTCCATGACAGGTTTTTCGCCTTGGCCTTTTGAAATGAGATTCATGGGAAAATATGTCACCCTACAACAAAAAGAAATGAAAGATATTTTTATGCTGGAACAAGTTGTGGAAGAATTAGAAGAGGCCAAGGCAACCTAGAGTCAATAAGCGTATGTTCATAAATCGTGATCGTGCAAAAGCACACGACGACCTTATCAAGAAGTGTTTCACGGTGGATGCTATTTTCACACCACGTATATTTCGACATCAGTTTCGAATGCGAAAGGAGTTGTTCCACCGGATCCGTGCTGACTTAGAAGAAACTCAACCATATTTTACTTTGAAGTATGATTGTGTTGGCAAACCAGGATTCTCATCCATCCAAAAGATGACAGCCGCCTTACGAATTCTTACTTATGGTAGCCCAATAGATCGTGAGGATGATGCTCTTATGATTGCAGAGACGACTGCTACAGAAACTATTTATTTATTTTGCAAAGCTATTGTTGACATCTACTCTGAACAATATTTATGAGCTCCCAATGAAAGAGATCTCACTTGGCTATTAGAGGAAAATAAGTCTCGTGGTTCTCCTGGAATGATCGGTTCTTTAGATTGTATGCATTGGGAATGGCGTAATTGTCCTACTGCTTGGCATGGTCAATTTGTGGACACTGGTAGGCCAACACTAATTCTTGAAGCTGTTGCATCTCAGGATCTTTGGATTTGGCATGCATTCTTTGGCACACAGGGGATATACAATGATATATCTGTGTTGGATCACTCACACATCTTTGACATGTTCATTCAATGTTAAACTCCATACACCTCTTATGATGTAAATGGTAGTGTGTACAACGTGCCGTACTATCTCACTGATTGCATCTATTCTCACTATGCCACATTGATCCAGACAATCAAAAATCCTCGGACTGAAATTGAGAAACATTTTGCAAAAAAGCAAAAGGCGGCACAAAAGTATAGTATCCCGTCCCGCTCAGTCAATCGGAGGAATCGAAACGCCAACGACGTTCGGACTTAGCCTTGCAACGGCTGCTCGAAGACATTGCTCGGTCGAGGCGACTCCTCGTTCAGGTAGGGTAATTTTGGTGAACTTACCTCATCTTAGCCTTCACATAATAAATCACATGTTTTCAACTTGCACAAGTTAGGCTTAATAATAAAAGAGACGCATCCACATAGCTAAAAAAATAATCCCAAGTTGGGTTGAATGGAGTTAGAACAGGGAATGGTCCAGCGGTCGGCTTAGAGTTGATTCACGTCATACTTTGACAATGACACTCGTCCCTTCGTCCTGTGACTTGGGAGAAGGAAGTTGGTTTAAGTTGTCACCAAGTAGGAATTAGCATAAATCATAGGCGTCGCACGCATAAATGCTTGATAAAGCATGCACGGTTCCACGATGCAAGGCTTGGCATAACCTTTGTTCGTCCCATGGGTTAAGTTGTAAGTTCGATTACGTTAGGCAAAGTTATGCTGGTCGACCTAAGACATTCCAAGTACTGTTCCGTTCTTTATGCGGTTGTCAAGTTAAGTAGTCCCACGATCTCAAGGCCCGTTGACTTGGGCGGGAGTGTCACGTAGAGCACAGTTGGCTTAAGGCACGATGCACATACTTAGTGTTTAAGTCACGGGCGACAGTTGATTCATTGAGTTTGGTAAAAGGGGCTTTCAAATAGTTGTTCATGAGTTGAAGGAAATGGTAGGGCAAGAAAGAAGAATGCTCGCGACCACGGGTCGTCGAGGCGGTCTCAGATGTGAGAAGTATTGAACTTGGTCCTGAAAGAAATGGTAACACTAGAGGTAGAATGATTGTGTGAGACGTCAGTTTGAGTCGAGTCTTGCATGGTCATGGACAACTTGTCGACAAGGTAAATTATTTCCTCAGATGATAACCTGGGGCCACAGCAGGACCGTTCCAGCCTAGGAGGAAACCGTGGCAGAATGTAAGCAGAATAGCTGAGCCGAAAGGCATGTATTCGGAGGACGCTCATTGGGGCTAGCTACCCGCTTTGACCAGTCCATCCTATACCAGCTATAAGTCTAAAATAGCTTGTTATGCTAGTGACCTCATTTAGATGAGTCAGCACGGGAAAAAATCTGCATGTGTGCCTTTGGATTGAGTCGAGTTGAAGGTGTGTGCAGTCATAACACAAACGTTTGGGCCTAAGATTTGGCTTCAACGTAGGCGACGTGCTTCGGCACGAGATGTAGCATTGAGTCTTAAGTTGTCGGCATATAAGTTGCATAAGTTGGATATGAGTCATCTTGAGTTTAAGTCAGGAAACGCCGCAAGACAAAGTCGGTCGAGTGATACTTAGTCCACAAGTCTTGATTGGGTCATTTGGTGATTAAAGTAGTAAGGGCCGCGAGGCGGCGATATGGTTAAGTTATACTGAGTTGCGAGGCACGACAAAATGGACTTGTAGCATGGTCATAAGGAAATTGGGTACTATCGCGTAGTCGCGTCTCTGATTTTGGGCCGTGTGGCAAATACGACTTGATAGGTTAACGTTGTTGGTACGAGAAGGGTCTAAAGGCAAAGTATGTGTTGGCGTTGTTGTTGCAAGCACGAGATAGTCTTGAGACACAAAATAGGCCAAAGCGTCTGTCCTAAAACTGATCTAAGGCAAGAGTGGAAAGACAATAATAAAGGGACTATGTCACACAAAGTAAATGAAAGTATTGGTTTTGTATGGGTGAGCGAGGAGCTCATTCCACTAGTACAGTTGAGTACTGACACCCACACAGTTTTCATGTGCAGGCACCAGTAGAAGCTCGTGGTGCGGAGCTCGCTTAGATGCGTCGAGGCACGGAGTTCCTTGGCGATTCGTAGCGTGCGGTCGCATGGAGTCAAGACTTATACAGGACATAATGTATGGACGTCGCCATCCGAAGCATCCGCTGGCTCAAGTCTTATATTGAGAGATGGGAGAGAGTTGAGTGACTTGTACTGTGAGAAGAGTGAGTTTGAGTGATTGTAAATCTTGGCCTTACGCCCCATTGTAACCTTTGTTTCAATATCAATAAAGAGCTTCTTTTGAATAACTTATATTTTGTTCTAAATTTCCGCTGCTATTATTCAATGTCTCTGCTTGGTTCTGTGCGATGACCCCGTCGCAGCCGCTGTAATCGGCTATTATGGAACCCGTCTTGCACGAGCGCAATCTAGGCTCGTGTGGCATCACGCCTTAGCAAGGACGATCGCTCATATGGAAGAAGGACGTGACATAATCGTATCAGAGCATGGCTTTACGTTCTTAGACTATCGATTGAATTCTTTAACTTTGTTGTTTCTGCAAACTCTGAAGTGTTGCTTCTGTAAAGTTGATATCGTTGGTTTGCTCTCTCTTAAATGTTCCACGAGATGTCCATACAATAAGTCTATATACTTTACAAAACGTAGGAAAACAGTTTTTGACAAAACAAAAAGATAGTTTGTGTAAGCACGGTTGACTAAGTCGGGCTGGACATATATACTAAAGTTGCGTCGACCTTAGAAAAGTCGAGTGTGGGATTCGAATTGTGTCGGACGAGAATGATTTGGACTTGATTGAGTAAAGGGGGATGACTATCAATAGGGGTGCTATCGAGCGACGATATCGTCGATGCGATATAGATGAGCGTGCTTGAAATTCGAGAGAATGGTTCGAACGAAAAATTTGAAGAAGTCGATTTTGATTCGAATGATAGTTTTGAGGGTTTGTCGAATGACTTCATCCCTGAGTGGTGTATGCGATAGCTTCAGGGATGTCGATCGATTGAGGATGTGGAGTGTCAATGAGTCTGTCAGCAAGCGTCGTGTGTATGCAAAGCCGTAGATCGAGTATTATTGATTAAGTTGTTGTAGTTTTGAGATTTGATAAGTTGATTCGAACAAAAGTTAGAAATGACGAGCACGGGATTGATATTGCACAAGTATGAAATATGGAAATGATAGAGTAGGCAAATCAAATCGAGGAAAGGTTATGGTGTAGCGAACAAATGACTTAATAAAAAAAATCGATAGGTGGATCGTATAGAAAAAGTTAGCACGATAGCAAGATAGCGTGCATGAAAAATTTGAATTTTGAAGTTACGCAAATGACTCTAAGGATTGGATTGAATGTTGCTCGATGATTTGAGTTAGTAAGAAATGATGCAAATTGAGGGAATACGTTGGTCGATGACTTAAGATAGACGGATGAACAATACACGAATTTGGGTTTGAGAAAATTGATGTTGTGAATGATTCGAGGGATAATGATCGAACTTGAATTTGAATATCGAGGAGATTATCCAGTCGAATGATAGCATCATTCATACGACTCGAAATTCGTTGTAAAGGAAGATCGCCGAGTTACGCATATCATCGATGGTATTGAGGCGTATCAGAGATCGATATGCGATAACTCGGAGGCACTCTAATTCGGGGAATGACGATCGTGCAAGTGTTATTATTCTGACGGATGCTATACTTAGGATTTTGATTGAAATAAATGTGGATGAAAACAGAAATGTCTTGATGGTTGCGTGGATAACCACAACGTCGACAATTTTGTCTTGCACGAGCGCAACTCTAGCCTCGCACATGCATCGCGTCGGGTTTGGGGCGATCGTTCCGCGTGAGCGCTAACATGGTGATTCATGTCGCAGGAATGATCGAACTCAGAAAATCAGGACGCGGTAACTTTGATTGTTTCGATTTGTTGGTTTGATGCGAAGGAAAATTCGAGGATGTTTGGACTTGCGATTGATGATTGAGTAAACTTGAGAATTGAATAGATCCAATCTATGTAACGAGAATGAATTAGTCTAGACACAAAACAAGAGTTACGTTCCGATGAGTATGAGTATCCCGCGGGAAGCGTGCATGGTGATTCATGTCCACCGTGGATAATCTGACTCGCGTGAGATCGGGACGTAACATATTGTTAAGCTAGACGACCTTATGATATCACTACAAAAAAATGCACATTGATAGCATAACGTAATAGCACGTTTTGCTGAACTGCTATAAAAAATAAGTTTGATATTTTGGTTACTTTATAATAGCATTTGATAAACGCTAAGATAGAGTTTCATTAAGCGGGAACCTAAAAACACTTATACCGCCAAACACTTGACCAAAAAAACACTTTTTCTCTTTTATTTCAGGTTTCTTTTATTTCCTCTTTCAGTTTCCCTCTTTTTCGAAAAACCCTAAAACTCACCACACTGGACGAATTTGCCGTGAAGGTCGCTGACACCGCCGATTAGAGTCGCCGACACCGTCAATTAGAGTAACCGACGCCACCGTAAAGGTCGCCGAGACCACGGACACTGTCGTCGGCCCTAATTTCGCCCATCCCTGTCGAAGGCATATTTTTTTTCCTTCCTTCGAGCTTTCGTGAATCTAAATAACAATTGTTTAGGTTTTGTAGGTTGATAAGTTTTAATTGTAGAGTTTTGTATCATGCATTTGATTTTGTTTCGATTTCATAGTTTTGTTTCGATTTCATAGCTTTCAATTTCATAGTTCTCGATTTCATAGCTTTCATGCATTTGATTTTTGTTTCAATTTCATAGTTCTCGATTTTAGTATTGATTCGAAATTAATTTTCTTCTTTTTTGCATGCGTATGTTATTTGCGAAGAATGTTCTATTTTGACATTAAAGTTTTTGGGAATTGATTTAGCTGTAGCCATAGATAAATAGAATGAACAATCTGTTGTCTGATACTTGCGATGCATATTCATTTTGTTGTGTTGTTAAATTCAAACAATTGGATACACCAGTTTATGAAAGTTGGATTTGAGTAAACTATGGTTTGATACCAATAATATAATATATTAAAATAATATTATGTTTTCTTAGTTGGATTTTGGTTTTGATGTGAAAGTTGGATTTGAGTTCTTATGTGAGAGAGTTTCAATCTGAACTCAGTTTTCAGAGTTGATGGTATCATGAGTTGATATGTGGTTGCCTGTGTGTATTGATGTTTTGAGTTGAGTCTACTGTTTAGTGGTTTTTGCATATCAGGTTTCAAATTAGGAGTGTGATCTCAGGTTATCAATTGTAGTTTCATTTCAGGTTCAACAATGAACCCTTTTTATGTTTTCTTAGTTCTTCATGACATTGTTCTCAGTTGGTATTTGATCTATTCTCTGATATTCAAACAGTTTTGGGAAAAATATGGGTTTACTTGGTTGTTTCAGGTTGAGCTCAGCTTTGGACTGAGCCAACCTTTCAACTTTCATAAACTATGGTTTGACACTGTCGTCGGCCCTAATTTCGTCCATCCCTGTCGAAGGCATGTTTTTCTTCCTTCCTTCGAGCTTTCGTGAATCTAAATAACAATTGTTTAGGTTTTGTAGGTTTATAAGTTTCAATTGTAGAGTTTTGTATCATGCATTTGATTTTGTTTCGATTTTATAGTTTTGTTTCGATTTCATAGCTTTCAATTTCATAGTTCTCGATTTCATAGCTTTCATGCATTTGATTTTTGTTTTAATTTCATAGTTCTCGATTTTAGTATTGATTCGAAATTAATTTTCTTCTTTTTTGCATGCGTATGTTATTTGCGAAGAATGTTCTATTTTGACATTAAAGTTTTTGGGAATTGATTTAGCTGTAGCCATAGATAAATAGAATGAACAATCTGTTGTCTGATACTTGCGATGCATATATATTCATTTTGTTGTGTTGTTAAATTCAAACAATTGGATACACCAATACTTATGTTACTGTCTGATTAGAGATGAACTTGTTTGGTTTAGGAAATTCAGATTTTTTGAGTATAGCTTAATCTGTTATATGAAACTTGCGATGCATCTGTTCTGTATTTTGGATTCTAGCTTCATTTGTTCTTCACGTTTGCATAACCTTAGACTCATTATGTAATTTTCTTTTGCAAGTACTGCTAAGTGCAATTATGGGAATTTGAAGCTTTTCTTTGGCTCTTATCACACGACAGGTTAGTACCATCTTTCTACATTACTTATGCTGTTAATTGATGTCTTGAATTTTTGTATATTGTTGTTGTTGTTGTTTATTAGGTTTCGTGCTTTTAGTTTTATTGGTTTTAAACATGGTGAGATATGTTTGATATATTAAACAGATCTGGACTGAGTTTGAATTTTTTTTGCTTGAGTAATTATAAGCGGTTGAGTTATTTGTTAAATGGTCTGAATATTGAATAATTTTGTGTTGTGGAATACTCTATCATTATATCTGATATGGCGCTTATGGTACTAAAGGTTTAGATTAAAGTTATATCATATAATGGTGGACAAGGCATGGGTGCATCTTTGCAGGTAAAAATTTAATTATATAGGTTAGGTTTCAGTAGGGGTTTGGAGACTTTATTTCTTCTTCTTTTTTTAACTTAAATTCTGCAATGAAGAGCTGATCCTGATTATGAGAGAGGTGCTACAAATTTTGTGCGAGCTGTGGCTGCGGCTTTGGGAGACGCTGATATGATTGTATGCCCTTGTATTGACTGTCGTAATATAGATCGACACTCAGGTAGAGTTGTAGTTGATCATCTTGTTACTAGAAGAATGGATGAGGCTTATAAGATGCGGTCTGATTGGTACCATCATGGAGAACTGAACTCAGGCATTGAAGGTGAAAGTAAATTAAGTCATTGGAATGATGAGATTCTTGGTTTATATCAAGCTGCTGATTTTTTGGATGAAGAGTTAGCTAGTAAGGGTCAATTGGGTGAAATTGCAGAGGGTGAGGACAAGAAAGAAGATGAGTTTCTTGCAAAGATTGCAGATGCTGAAACACCATTATATCCAAGTTGTGTAAACCATAGCAAGCTTTCGGCTATTGTATCATTTTTTAGACTTAAGACACATAATGACTGGTCTGACAAGAGCTTCAATGATCTGTTAGAGACATTGCCGGATATGTTGCCAGAGGATAATGTGTTGCACACATCACTGTACGAGGTGAAGAAATTTCTGAAATCATTTGATATGGGATATGAGAAGATTCATGCATGTGTCAACGACTGCTGCCTATTCAGAAAGAAGTACAAAAAGCTCGATAATTGTCCAAAATGCAAGGCTTCAAGATGGAAGACTAACATGCATACTGGTCAAGTAAAGAAAGGTGTACCACAGAAAGTATTACGGTACTTTCCAATAGTCCCACGGCTGAAAAGAATGTTTAGGTCTGAGGAAATGGCTAAGAATTTAAGGTGGCATTTTTGTAACAAAAGTAGCGATGGAAAACTTCGGCACCCTGTGGATTCGGTCACATGGGATCAGATGAATGACAAATACCCTTCCTTTGCAGCTGAAGAAAGGAACGTGAGGCTTGGCCTCTCCACAGATGGTTTTAATCCATTCAACATGAAGAATACAAGGTATAGTTGCTGGCCTGTTTTGCTAGTAAACTATAATCTGCCACCTGATTTATGCATGAAGAAGGAGAACATCATGCTAACATTGTTGATTCCTGGTCCACAACAGCCGGGTAATAGTATTGATGTGTACTTAGAACCCCTCATAGAAGATCTCAACCATCTGTGGAACAATGGAGAGTTAGCATATGACGCCTTTAGTAAATCGACTTTTACTCTTAAGGCAATGCTGCTTTGGACGATTAGTGATTTTCCTGCGTATGGGAATCTTGCAGGCTGCAAAGTAAAGGGTAAAATGGGTTGTCATATCTGTGGGAAAAATACAGATAATATGTGGTTGAAGTTCAGCAGAAAATATGTCTACATGTGTCATAGAAAGGGTCTGCCACCAACGCATAGTTATAGGGGAAAGAAATCTTGGTTTGATGGAAAAGCAGAACAAGGGAGAAAGGGAAGAATTCTATCTGGTCGTGAAATTTCTTAAAACCTGAAAAATTTCAAAAATGACTTTGGAAATTTTAAACAATCTGCAAGTAAGAGAAAAAGGACAGATTGTTCTGGGTTAGGCTCTGATAGTGAGGATTTATCCAGCGAATCAGAGGAGGAAGAAGAGGAAGAAGAAAACGTAGATGAAGAAGAGTTAAAGATGGAAGAAAGGGTCCATCTTTTTTAAGCTACCTTATTGGGAGGTATGTTATTCTGTCATTTGTTTCTTTTAGTTTTTTTTCAGATTCCATCAATTAAGCGTTGTTTAACTTTGTTTTATTTATTGTATATGTGTTGGTTAGGAACTACCGGTTAGGCATAACTTAGATGTAATGCATGTAGAGAGAAATGTTGCTGCAAGTATTGTATCTACATTGTTGTATTGTGGGAAATCGAAGGATGGCCTTCAAGCTCGTAAAGATCTGGAAGATCTTGGTATTAGGAAAGATTTGCACCCTAACACCCAAGGAAAAAGAACATACCTTCCCGCAGCACCTTGGAATTTGTCTAAGGCAGAGAAGAAAATCTTCTGTAGGCGTCTATTTGACTTTAAGGGACCTGATGGGTATTGTTCTAACATATCCAGAGGCGTATCATTAGATGACTGTAAGGTCAGAGGTTTGAAATCACACGATTATCACGTGTTAATGCAGCAACTTCTTCCAATAGCACTTAGAGGTTTACTACCTAAAGGTCCTAGGGTAGCAATTGTTCGCTTATGTGCATTCTTCAACCACTTGTGTCAGCGAGTTATTGACCAAGAGTAGATTTTGGTTATGGAAGCTGAGATTGTTGAAACTCTCTGCATGTTTGAAAGATTTTTTTCTCCAAGTTTCTTTGATATCATGGTGCATTTGACGGTACATCTAGGAAGGGAAGCTCGTCTTGGTGGACTAGTCCATTTTAGATGGATGTATCCATTTGAGAGGTAATACTTGTATTTTATATGATTTTTACAAAAAATTTGCATTTGACAGTTTTGTTGATCTTTCAGTTTTCACAATTGTCAGGTATATGAAAGTTCTAAAAGATTTTGTGAGAAATCCTGCAAGACCAGAAGGTTGTATTGCTGAGTCTTATCTTGCTGAAGAGTGCATCCAGTTTTGTAGTGAATTTTTGAAGAAGACAACAAATGTTCAAGAAAAACAAGATAGAAACACTGAGTATGATAAAAACTCAATCCTAGAGGGTCGGCCAATATCCACAGGCATTTCAATTACACTTACTGAAGTAGAGAAGAGAATAGCCCATCTTGCTGTCATCCAAAACATGGCTATCGTCGACCCTTATGTAGAGTAAGTTCCACAGTTTTCTAGTTGATTACTCATTTCTTTTAATGATCAACAAATTGATACCTTTTTATTTCAAAATCTTGTACAAGTGAGCATCTACAGTTTCTGCAAGACTCAAATGAAAGATGTAGACGTGATGCATCTACGTTATGGAGTATGCATACTCAGAATTTTGCAAATTGGCTAAAAGAAAAGGCTAGTTTTATCTTCTCTGTTTTTTATGTTATAATGGTATGTATATGTCTATTGGTGTCTGACTTGTTGTTTTTATTTGTTAGATACCTCTTGATTCAAAAGAACATGGAGAAACACTTAAGTGGTTGGCATATGGTCCACGTACTTCTGCACGGTCGTATTCATGTTATATAGTGAATGGTCAACGGTTTCACACAAGATCAGTAGATAGAAAAAGTCAGAATAGTGGAGTTTTCTATGAGGCTACTGCAATCTGCAGATCTAGTGCGAAAGACACTTCACAAGTGGTTGATTTGGTGTCATACTACGGCAGAGTAACTGACATTATCTTGTTGGATTATAATGTTTTTTACGTTCCTCTATTCCGGTGTCAATGGGCAATAATGGGTAATGGAGTGAAGATAGAAGATGGTTTCACACTTGTCAACCTAAATCATAGTCAAGTCTCTTTTTTAAGGGATCCTTATATCTTAGCCTCTCAAGCAAAGCAAGTATTTTATTTAAGGGAAGACGAATCATCAAGTTGGTATGTTGTTATGAGAGGTCCGGCAAGAAGATACAGTAAGGAAGATTTTCAAGAAGGAAATGCTGACATTGGGCCACTGCCATCAAGTGTTGACATGGATGTTGACATGGATGATACTAAAAATGCTCGAACTGATTGTGAAGGCATATATGTGTGAAATTTAGGTTTTTGATTATTTTCAGTTTCTTCCTTGTTTGTTTGTTGTGTCTGATGTGTGATTGGTCATTGTGTGCTTACTTGATGTTTTCTTGTTTTGCTTCCATAAATGTGAATTAACTCGTTTCTGTCATTTGTTTCAGGTGAATTAAAATGGGAGGTAGAAAGAAGAAGCAAGGAAGAGACCCGCAACCTTTGGCTGAGGAAGAGACTGAAGCTGAGAATGTAAGGACATCTATAGCTGAAGATGGTGAAAAAGGTGTAGATGAAGAAAGAAGAGCCTGAAGGTGAGTTTGAGTTATCTGAAGAGCATGAACGTGAGGTTGAACCTAAGCGTAAGAGACAGCGAGGACCGACAAGGATGAAAGACATCGCCAAGGACCCAAATACCAGAGTGCGAGTTGACTTCACTTTCATGGGAGAACCTTATGGTCCTGGGTCAGTTAAGTTGTCTTCATACTTAGGTCCACTGGTACGGGAACACATTCCTGTTACACTTGAAAGTTGGAAAAAACTCGGTGAAGAAGTCAAGGCACTTCTTTGGAACAGGTTACATCTTTAAACTGACTTCTTAGAAAGTGCCATAATCAGATTATTTCTGAAATTTACTGTTTTGTTTTGCATATGAGTTCAGGCAAGGTTTGAATTAGATGAAGATTACCAAAAGAGTGCAGTGCTTAAGCAGATAGGATGTTTGTGGAGGTCATCTAAATCGCGCCTAGTTTCCTAGATTAATGAAGCAAAGAACAACCAAAAGAGGATGAATCTGAGACCTAAGAATGTTTCTCCAATTGATTGGCGTAAATTTGTGAAGCTCAAAACAAGCCAAACATTTAAGGTATTCATTTGGAATTAATTGGTAAGTGTTTTAGTAGATAGAAGATTACATAGTAACATTCATCTATTAGGCTCTGAGTGATAGCTATAAGGAAAGAAGGCGCAAACAGATTCCGCACACTTGTAGTCGTAAAGGAATGGTTAGACTAGCAGAAGAGATGGTAAGCCTAAAGTTATGTTCTTTTATTATGATCAGCATATTCAAAGTCCTTTTTATACACCTCTTATATTTTCTCTCCTCAAAAAATTGGTAGTGAAAACCCAGCTGAAGTGACAAGGCTAAGGGTTTGGGTCAAGTCGCATACCAAAAAAGATGGTACACCAGTGAATACAAATGCGGCTGAGAAAATTATAAGTTCTTAATTGGACTTGAAATGATTTTGATTTGAGTTTTTAAGATGTCATGTTCTGTTACATTTTAGCCTTTGGAATCTGCATTTTATGATTTGTAGAAAAAGGCAGCTGAGATGGTTAATAGTGATGGTCCATCTTCTGCAACGAATGAAGGACGAGATACACTTAGCCAACTTTTAGGACCCGACAATCCTGGTCGAATGAGGGCAATGGGTAGAAACATGAGTAAGACCAAATTAGCTTGTTTCCAAGTGAAGCACAAGTGTATGACTGAAATGGAAGAGAAACAAGTTCATCTCCAACAAAAAGTCAATGAGTTACAAGCTGAAATTGCCAAAATAAAAAACCAGGTAAGAAAATTCTCAATAAATACGTTGAGCCACTGAATTGATATATAATTTTGACATTTGTCCTTGTTTAAAACAGAGACAAGAACCTGAAGTTGGTGAAAACTCGGCTGCAAGAGTAAGGCTTTCATATCATATCAATGCTTTCGTTCTTACTTTACGATCTGATAATTTATATTCTAAACATTTTCTAGAGTGTGAACAAAAGCTCACAACCTAAGTATGTCTTGATTGATTGGGGTGGTACTGATGCAAACATTGCTGAGGGGCGTATTATTTCTTCTGATCCAGAAGACTTGGTGAATGAGAGTCGCTTAGGCCCTATGGATGTTAAAGTCTTGGTTGACACTGCTACTGTACCAGAAGCATTCCTTTGGAGACCTGCGACTAACATGTTCACAATTGAGGAAGCTGTTGGACAGATGATTGCGTGGCCTGCCTCTGAGTGTGTTAACCTAGAACAGGGGCTCCAACAAGAAGACATTGCACCACTGGTAAGGTTTATTTGTCAGACTAATAGCAAACTGAATTGGTCATTGATGAGTAGGATTATGTGATTGTTAGCTGAATGTGTTTGACAGGGCCCAAGGACAAATTCTGCAAACAAGTGCAAACTATTGGATTTGTCTGCAGATGATTTGGTTGTTGCTGAAGGACGTTGGCAAACACAAGAACCAAAAGCATTGGTTAATGGGCTTCCACTCGGACCAAAGACAGTTAAAGAATTTGTGGATGTCATACATCAACCTGATACATTCATATGGAGGCCTACGATGGACAAGACATATCTTGAGGACTGTTTAATGTCTTTCGTGGCATGGCCTGCCATCAAAGTTGTATTTGAGAACACAACAGATGCAACAGGTCAGAAATCTTCTCTTCAGAATCCTGCATCATCTGATAAAACATCAGGAGGAAAATCAGCATCAACAGGTCAAAAATCTGCTGGAACAAGTTCTACATCTCATATAGAGACATCTCGAGCAACAGGTACAAAATCTGCAGCAACTTTTCCAAAACCTCCTGCTGAGAAGGCTCCGACAACAGGTCCAAAATCTCCTGTAAGGAAATCTCAACTAGCCTCACAATCCCCTATCCGAAGATCTCCGGTAAATTTTTGTAAATATGATCTGAAGTTGGTTCTGCTTATTACTGTGTGTATTAATTGGTTTATGTTAACTGGCAGCGTAAACATGGAGCTGAAGTTATCAAGGAAAATCAAAAGTGCAAGTTGATGGACATTAGCGGAAGGAAGCGGGTTGTTGCTGAAGGGCGTGTGCATTCAACCGACCCAGAGCAAAAGGTACACTTTGTTCGCTTGGGGCCTAATGCAGCTAGAGTTTGGGTAGATATAGTGAAGGTAGATGATGTAGCGGTTTGGAGAACAACAGATGATATCGAGTTTATGAGAGATGCACTTGGTTCGTCTATCGCATGGCCAATGGATAAATTGGTCATCTTTTGATTTTAAGAAACTTGGTAAGTGTTTTAATTAGTGTAATGCTTGTGTTTTGGTTTTCAATCTGATGTTTCATTGCTTAACTGATGTAAGACCTTGTTGCTTTTTTTGCAGGGGAATGAACAAACTTTGGTCCGAGTTAGCAGTTTAAATTAGATTTAGACTAGCTAGGCTTATGAACTTATGACTTGTCTTATGTATTTTGGATTCAAACCTATGTTATGTATGTTGAATGAAAATATTGAATGAAACTCTAGACTTGTGTTATGTATGTTGAATGAAACTCTAGACTTGTGTTATGTATGTTGAATGAAACTCTAGACTTGTGTTATGTATGTTGGATTGGTTTTAGACTTGTGTTATGAATGATCTTATTTGTCTAAAACAGGTTCTTATTTATATCATGTGAAACAGGTTCTCTAATATTACAATAGATACGTAAAACGGGTTCTTATTGAATGAAAATACGTTTAATAGCAAAATAAAAAAACTGTTATAATCATATATTATAGCACGAAACTTTAGCCGTGAAATAATTAATTAACGCTATAACAAAATATTTTAAAACAATAAAAAATTGCTATTGTAGAACGTCCTATCATAGCACAAAATATGAATTGTCATCAAGTTTTTAACATAAAACGGATGTGCCATAATAAAGAAAATTAAGGCATTCAGATATTGCTATTGTATCTGAACCTGTCGTAGCATTTTAGAAAAATGCTATCGTATGGGTGGAACCTAAGATAGCTGCCGATGACATAGCATTTATGAAAATGCTATGTAATACGTATGATAGCAGATTTTTTGCGCTAATAATGTACATATTTTTTGTAGTGGATCGAATACGTGGATTGTGATGAACGACTTAGAAAATATAAAATGTGAATTTTGGCTTAGCAACAAATTGTGTCGTAGCGTGCTTGACTTAGAAGGATTGATAGGCGGATTATGTCGAACGTGTTCGAAGAGATAGACTATGCGAAATGGTTTGATAAACGAGTGATATTGATATGTCAAGGAATTGGTTGAAACGTGAGTTATCATAGGATGGCTTTGCTGAATGACTCAGACCCCATGCGACGAATGTTGGGATGTGTGTAGGAAATCGAAGCTTGATCTTTAGAAATCGGAGTGATGCGACCTTGGGTAGAAATCCCCGTACTATCAACTTGGTTTGACCTTAGGATGGGGTCATTATTGACATTGTTGTTTGGGAACTATGATTCCAATACTGACGGATGACTTTTGCCTAAAGACATAGCCTAGCGGTTAGGCAGACGTCCCGGAGCGAAGCGATAGGAATGATGGAGGCACCACTCATGAAGCTCGGTTGACATGCATGTATATCAGGGATGCCCGAATATGTGCATGATCCGACTCCAGTGGTGATGGCAGATTCTCTATCACGAGGCTTGGCTGAAATACATGTATTTTGGGGATGCCTAAAATATGTGCACGATCCAACTAAGTGATACGTTGAATTCAAGTGAGACTTGAGAAACGGGAAAGTGTCGAAGATTTTAAGATCATGAGTTTTGAAAAAAAGATTGATGGTAGTGCGAGCATGGCTCGGATTGAGGAAACGCATAAGAGTAGTGTGTGCGAGAGTCCTTGAATGTTGAATAAAGTGATAAGTCGATAAGTAAGTACTCAGTTAGTTTTGAGGAAGAAACCTTTTCTGAGTGGTGTATGATGTAGTGTCCCCTTCCGCTCAGTCAATCGGAGGAATCGAAATGCCAACGGCGTTCGGACTTAGCCTTGCAACGGCTGCTCAAAGACATCGCTCGGTCAAGGCGACTCCTCGCTCAGGTAGGGTAGTTTTGGTGAACTTACCTCATCTTAGCCTTCACATAATAAATCGCATATTTTTAACTTGCACAAGTTAGGATTAATAATAAAAGAGACACATCCACATAGCTAAGGGAATAATGCCAAGTTGGGTTGAATGGAGTTAGAACTGGAATGGTCTAATGGTCGGCTTAGAGTTGATGTACGGCGTGCTTTGAAAATAACACTCGTCCCTTCGTTCCATGGCTTGGGAGAAGGAAGTTGGTTTAAGTTGTCACCAAGTGGGAATTAGCCTAAATCATAGGCATCGCACGCATAAATGCTTGATAAAGCATGCATGGTTCCACGATGCAAGGCTTGGTGTGAAGCCCATGCTTGTAATTTTAGGGTATTTACTAATTATTTGGTTAAACCCAAAACCCTTTGGCCCAATGACTTAAACCCACTAGGTTCTCCCAACCCAAAACCCATTCTTCCCCACTCACCGGTTCTCCCTCTCAGATCCACTCAATCCGCGCACACACCCATGTCCTCTTCCTTCTTCTTTTTCATCTCCTGTAATATCTCCTAGTAGAGGAGAAACCCCAGAAGCTTCACAAATAAATTTCTCCTCAAAAACTCCATAACTCTCTCAAATCTCCACCAAATCCAAATCCGCGACCGCCACCGTGCTCCCCTCATCGCCCTCTCCGAATCCAGACCCCACTTCCTCCATTTTCGAGCAACCGACCGCCGCCCACCCGGCAGCAACCGGCCGCCCGTCGCCGTCCGCCAACCCCGTGCGCTTCCCAATTTCGTGCACCTTCTCCCACGTGTCCGCCCGTGTACGCGCACGTGTCCGTGCTCGTCGTTTTTGGCTTTGTTCCGAGTCCGAGGCCTCCCCTCGGTACTCCTTCGTACAAGCCTTGGGTAAATCATTTCCCTTCTTTCTGTCATTTCTTCACAGAACCCATATTTCATATTCTGGCCTTAGAGACCGTTTTGTGGATTAATTGGTTTCTGTAGAATTGTTGTTTTAGTTCTGTTGTGTTAATTAGTAGCATGGTTTGTAATAATTACCTTTTAGGAAACTTTGTTTAGGTTGCTGTTGTTTAATCTTTAATTAATTAAAATGTGGATTAATGAATTAGATTGTTTAATTATGTGATTATAATCTGGGTTGTATTTCTAAAAGCCTAATAATCATTTAGTAAATGGTTAACAAAAGTTTTAGTGTTATTAAAGTATTAGTAAATAAAGTTTTGTTAAAATTAATACTCTTTATGTAAAAGTTGTAAGTAAATTGTATAATTAATTTCCTGTACATATATTCTCCTTTTAAGTGTTTAAATCAAAAATGTTTTTGATAAATAGATTAATAAAGAAAAGCTGAGTAGTTTTCATAAAAGAGTTTTATTTGTTAAAATAATTAATTTTGGTAAAAAGGATGGTTATTTAGTATTAATAAACGAAATATTTTGTATTAATTTAAAATCATAACTTTGGCAGGAAAACCGTATTTTTATGCAAAAAACTATTATAGTATTTAAAAAGTTAATTTCTCTTTTAAATTTTGAAAAATGGTTAAAAGGTATTTTTAAGAAAAATTGTTTTTGTTAATTATTAATCCCAATAAATAAATTCTACTTTCAAATATTATTTAGATAAATCTATTTTCCTATAAAATTATTAAATTCAAAGAAATACATCTTTAGTAAGTTTCTTAAAAATTATTTATTTTACGACAAAACCTATATTTACTTAAATAGTTATATATTAATATCATTTTTGTAACAAAAACTATCTTTATGTACAAATGGTTTTCAATTAGGATCACCAACCTGTAGACTTGGCCTAGTTTTGTACCTTAGATTTAGGACGTAATCCTGGTTACTAAAACTGGCGTTACAATCTTGTAGATTCTGATCGTAAACCCTAGCAGTCACTTTCTCGTTGCTGCCAAGTCAAAGAATATTCCAAGGCAAGTTTCATATCTATTCCATGTCTGCATTTTGTTTTTATAATTAAATGTATGCATTAGTTAGTTACATGTAGTATAGTTACACTGATTCACCGTGGATCCCTCTCGGACTCCACATATGTTAATGGATTGCTGGATGGCTATCTTGACATGTTATTTATTGATTATTGACTCATTGACTTGGGGATTGCTTGGGGGAGTAGTATAACGTCTGTGACCAAAGCAAAATATTGATTGTTTATTGCCTCGCGCTAACCCCTACCACACATGGGATTAAGCCGTACCGTATACTATTCGTTTCGGCCGAAATGTTAGTATATATATTGCCTCACCAGCCGGTCACAGGCCCTGTTATATACTCAAACACTATCTTGGCATTGCATCATTTCTGGACATTGACATCATCTTGCTTGTTGGTCATTTTACTATTAGATACAAATTTTTTTGTTTATTTAACTGTCTCGTACTTTATATTTATTATTAATTTAGAATTTCTAGATGTGGATGAAATATGTACTTGCTCCCTCCTGACTAGAGACAACATTTTTAGGTGATTACGACGAAGAGGAGCTGCCTTACTGTACTTTCTACGGGACAGACTTGGGTCTGCAGAGGCTGAACCAGGAACCCCTGAATCCTAGAATGTTGGCTTAGCACTTTCCTTTACTTTCCTTTCAAAATCTTTTGTAATAAAATGAATATTGTAGTTGTTTGTTTTATCTTTAGATTTTTCCCAGTTGAATAAAATGTTTTATTTCTATTAGATGTTTCTACATGTTAGGTTTCACTACTTGATATAGCTTACTGTCGCCGTCTCACAACGGTGCAGGCTGGGCATGATCCGACTAGATCCACTACATTGGGATCGGGTCGTAAACATGTTTTTAGTGGTGGCCCATGCAGGTCTAGTTCTGTAAGCTGGTCTAGTCAACTTAGTCTAGACCATCACACAGTTCTGTGACTTGACCTAGGTTTAGTTGAGACATTAGGAAAACAGACTTAGAAACAACATAGAACACCTAGAGAACATTTATCCAGTTACATTATAGGACCGAAAGTATATACTTTAATAACTATTTTTCCTTGCTTATAGTTTATTAGGCTCCCTTGCTTATGTTTGTACCCAAACCTGTTCGCAGATGGCGAAGGGTAGAGATACTCGTTCTGGGCCTGCTGTTGAGGAGGTTTCATCCTCTGAGCATACTCCAACTCAGGCTCAGTCAGACCCCTCACCGTTGCAGCTTACTGATCGCCCTCACGCTGCACGGCCTCCGAGTGCTGCTTACACTTCCACAGTGCATGCAGCAGCGCTGATCCCTCCGAGGACCGCAACTCCACCTGTTGAAGAAGTTTCTCCAGCTGCTCCACCAGCACCAGTAGACAACGCTGACCTTGTAAGTCTACTACGAGGTGTACTTGAGGGCCAGAGGGCTCAAATAGAAGTGAATCGTGTAACTCTACTTTTTTTTTAGATAATAAAATTGGGGATTTCTTCTATAATTTTATTAGAATTAAATTAAATTATTGTTTTCTATTTATTTTATTTTAACTAGAATTTATTTACTATTGGTTTTCCTAATTTTTCTATTAAACTTCTTGATTAATTCAATGAAGGATTCATTTAATATTTTTCTTAAACAATTTTAATTCTTCCAAATCCATCAATTCAAATTGGGCCATCACAGCCCAGCACCCCACTTCCTTAAATAGGGGTGATTATCAATCACCTCTCGTTTTTATAAAGCTTTCCCTTTTAATCTTATTCTACTCTTGGGCCCAGCAACTCTGAGTTTGGGCTGGGCCCAGCAACCCTGAAGTTGGGCGCGGATCCTAGACCCGATAACCCGTATCCAATAATTGTATAGCCGTTATAATTCCATTCTCTCATTCATCCATTCAATTTCAGCTTCCCTTCCTCTGTTCTTCTCAGTAAGAGATCACCGACGACAAGAGATTGCAGTGCGCAAGGGTCGACGATCACCGGAGTTCTCCTAAGGCTTCCAGACTCTTCTTCTTTATCTACACCGTTCTTCCCCAACCGCCAATTCACGATCCACCGTCCATTCTTAACAACTTCCTAACCGTCTCCGCCGATCATCTGCCCGCCTAACTACCTCGTCGTTGCTCGACAGACCGCGCAACCGCCTGCCCGTCCGACCACTGCCTATAAATTAACCCCAACCTCTTCCTTCTTCTTCATCAATCCACCACAGCGAAGTGCTGCTGGATTCTCTACTGGTTCTCCTCTTTCCTCGTCTTATTCTTCTAGCGCTGCAAAGCACAACCATGGCGATTGGAGATCCACTCCATGCTCTGTGATGAAGACGGAAGATTGGCGTCCGATCTCACAGTAAGGAGTGTGTTTGCGTCTTCCAAGTTCGAGGATTGGCCTTGGCATCAACCGAAGGTTCGCAGTAAAGATTCAACAAAGGCGACGACGCTTGATACTTTCTAATCACTCAGCAGAGCGTTCTTACATGAAGCAATTCATAAGTTTATTTCTTATTTTCTTTCTTGCTGATTCCTCCTATAGGACAGTCGTGATTCTTCGGATGAATTTCTTGCCAGCATCGATTGAACATTGTGCAAAATTGACTCGATTCTGTAGATTTTTGGTTTAGAGAAAAACTCGTGGGTGAGTTCTTGATTATTCTTGTGTATTTTCTCCAAATTTGGAGTCGGTACCATTCAAATCGAACTCAGAATCACTCTTTCTATTCTTGCACACGAACTGTTTGATGGAATGCTCGTGTGGACTCTATATCAGTTTTTGGACTCAAGAGGACTGTTTCGGACTCGAGGAAGGCTCGTTTGGTGATGGCTAACGCTCGGGTATAATTCTATACTCAATTCGATTGATATTCTGCTCTATAGCATTCTGGGGAGTTCGAGTGCCGACTAGGGAATCACTCTGGTTGTATTAGACTATAACCAACCGGGGACACGTTCCGTGTCTGACATAGTATTGAGGACATGGTCTGGTAAGCACTGGATTACATGTGTTGGTTGGGTGCAGCAGTTAGCAGAACAGTTAACAGTATAGCCGTTAGTTAGGACATTGGGTTCTTAAGTTCAAATAGTCAGTAGCTTAAATTGCACATTACTTGGCTTGAATTTCCATATTATCCAGTGACTGTTGGTTACTTGGTTCACTTGACAGAGCAATGAGTTGAGACTTTTAGGCCCTAGCTATTTAAGAGAGGGGGCTCTTATGTCATTGGATTATTAGGAGTTGATATTCGGTAGTGACATTAGTATCTATAATAGTATTAGATTGATTATTTTATCAGGGATAGAATAGAGTAATCACCATTAGTAAGATATTGCTAATAATTGGTTATTAGGATTAATGATTTTTATAAATAGAATATTCTAAATATTATTTCCTATTCTAGGTGATCTAAGAAGACTTGGACAAGACCAGAATCAAGGCAAGTACATGTACTCAGTATTACCATGATTGCATGCATTGTACTCACACTTCTTGTGTCATTTATTTTATTTTCCTATCTTGGTTGCGTGCATTATTTTTTTGTGTCGGGTGGGGGACGTTCTAGAGATATGTGCTTGACTAATATTGGACAAATATTGACTGATAGCATACTCCGTATGCCTGATGTCCATTTCGTGCATGACTGATAGCATTGTCGTTAGACATGCCAGATTATTGCGTGACTGATAGCATTGTCGTCAGACATGCCTGATTATTTATTGACTGATAGCATATTTTATATGCCTGATTACATATTAGTTCCCACATGTTGATAACGTCCAATTGTACATGTACACATAGCTAGTGCATATTTTATACTCATCTTGTTTCCTGTCTTTCAGTTATATTTGATGTACCGTTCTATTGATCTCTATGGTGAGTTTTATTGAGATACATTATACTTTGCTCCTTTCTTGACTAGATCGTTGATTACAGGTGAGATGGTTCTTTAGATTGTCATGGCTGGCATTGGAGCTCACTTGGCATTGAGATATTAGTTTCATGTATAGGGGATTGATTGAGTGTATTTGATTATATGCTGTTGTAGCATTTATCTTTACCGGCTTTGTACCCGGACATTCATGTATAAGCTTGTAATAATCGTATAGTGGATTATTGTGATGGCTAGTGTAGGTTCTGAGATTAGATGCTTTGATGAGATTACTCTTGTTATTGATGACTAGACGGCTCACTACCGCTGTCAACGACAGTGTAGGCCAGACATGTATCGGCCCGTACCCGATTATTCGGGAGCGGGGCATGACATGTTTTTGTGATGGCCCATGCATGTCTCTATCTAATGGTACTTAGGATTAGAGTGCCATTGGAAGCCTGCGGAAATAGAAAACTCATTCCGAGTCACTGATGGTTCCTACAATTCCAGAGATGGCCCATGCATGTCTCTAACAGTACACGTACGAGTCACTGATGGTTCCTACAATTCCAGAGATGGCCAAAGGAAGGAACCTCATCCGCAAAGCCGTACTCCGAGTGTAGCCCATTCCGAGACTGTATTATCTGCCCTACCTATAGTAGACCCAGAGCGCTCCGGTACCCACGTACCACCCGTCACGAGAGCTTCTTCACGACATTCCATTAGTTCCATGAGGGGCACCCAGATGCGTGAGCTAGTCCATGGGCTATTGGAGGCCCAGAGAGCCCAGACCCAGAGTTTGTTGGATGCTCAGAGGGAGCAGACCACTATATTGCGGGAAGGTATTGAGAGACTAGTTAGCCCACTCCTACCACCACCACCTCTACTTTTCCAGACTACTACCGCTCCACCTACATCTCATATTCCACCGCTACCGACTACCATACCGACCCCATCATACATCCCACATCCACCATACGCTCCACATACATCTCATATTCTACCTTCACCACCCACCCAGGCTCTTGTACAGCATACTACCACCACTTTTGTTCAGCCTGAGCCTATTTCTTTTATTCCGCCTCCCATCCATACTCATGCTTCTCCTACTTATACTCAGACTACTACCATCCACCATCAGAGAGAGGGTTCTATCCTGGATTTCAAAATGATGGCACCTAGAGAGTTCCTTGGGACAGATGGTATACTCTATGGCGATGAGTGGCTAGAGCATATAGAGAGGGTGATACGACTATCTAGGCTCCCGGGGGACCTTAAGGTGGAGGCAGCTGGCGTGCAGATACATGATCTAGCATGTACCTGGTTTAGGTGAGCCTCAGCTTGCAGTACCTGGATTGACTTGGGAGCAGTTTATGGAAATCTTCAAAGAGAAGTTTTTTCCGGCGGTAGCTAAAGAGGCTTTGGAACGCCAATTTCAGACTCTGGAGCAGGAGACCCGCTCGGTTGATGAGTATGTGGCAGAGTTCAGACGACTTAGTCGGTTTGCAGAGGGTAGAGCCAGAGATCCAGTCGTGAGAGCTACGAGATTCAGGCAGGGTTTGAGCCATGAGCTTCATTACCTAGTCACGGCTAACGGAGCGACTACTTATGCTGGAATGGTCACCGTTGCTCAGAGATTAGAGATTGATCTGAGCCTTCGACCCAAGAGAGATCGTGACATTAGTGGAGGAGGTAGCCACTCGGGACCACCTAAACGTCCCAATAACCAGCAGATAAAGACCTTCACATCCCAGCCTCCTCAGAGGACTCAGCAACAACAACAACCAGTTCAGCAAACTTATGGATTTTGTCAGAAAGTGGGCCATACCTGGCAGGTGTGTAGGAAGAGACTTGGATAGTGCCTCATCTGTGGTGCAGCTGATCATCAGGCTAGGGAGTGCACCATTACTCGTATGACAGCAGGATCTTCGGGACTTCCACAGCCAGAGGGACGTGTCTACCTTATAGCAGAGGAGGGAGCAGAGGCTATTCCGATTCCGGGCGAGGACTAGAGACTGGAGGCATTCTCGTATAGCTGGAGCAGACTGTGGGTCGCCACTTCCATTTGATTCTTTCTAGCATCTAGACTTCCTTATTGTTTCATATTCAAGACTTGTTTCTAAAGTCTCTGTATCTTACTATTGTTTTGTAATGACCGTTGTTGATCCTTGTTGTCCCTTAGTACCCAATAAAACTACTTGTTCCCTTTCTATCATGACTTGTACTGTTAAAAATTTACTTGAATCTTCATAAATCCTTGGAAATTTCTAGATAAGGTTGAGATATATTCGATGAGCTACTATGACGTGGCAGATGTGCACTGCACTCATTTACCTGGATTATGAAAACTGCAAGTTCATTACAGCCAGCTGCACACAGGCGTGGCATGGGCTCTAAGTTAAAGTAATTACGGGTAGTTATGAGCTTCGAGTATTATTGAGACTAAGTCCTAAATTCACAATGTTTTCTGATATCGGATAAAGTTAATAGAGTATTTTGGTAATATATCATTATCGGGACCATGGAACCGAAGGTTCACTGCAGCCAGAACGGACCACAAAAGCCTGAAGTATGTTTTCACTCAGAAGGAACTGAATATGAGGTAGCGCATATGGCTGGAACTCATGAAGGATTTCGACATCAATCTGCAATACCACCCTGGAAAAATGAATGTGGTGGCAGATGCTCTTAGTCAATATCCTGTTGCTATGTTTCTCACTATGGATCGGCATCTTCTAGAGGATCTTGAGAGTCTGGGGATCGAGATTGTTCTTCCGAGAGTTGGAGGTGTAACTCCACTTTTTTAGATTGAGTTTTCTCCTATGATTTATTTAAGATTTTTTACTTTTGATTTTTTGACTAGTCATTAATTATCATTTATGATTTTCTAATTATTTAAATCTTTCCAAATTATTAAGAATTGTTAATTATATTTCTCTGAAATTTTCTATTTAAATTTATTGATTTTAATCCTTCCCAGCCCAACTTATTTGGGCCAGCCAACCTATCACATTTTTAACTAACTTGTAACTCTTTTTCCATTCAGCCTTTCTCAGCCCAAATCCATAGGCCAGCCTAATTCCTATTCAGCTTCAGCCAATTCCCTATTTCAGCCTTTCAGTCTCACCCAATGGGCCAGCCCAACCCGTCTCATCTGGGTTCAGTTGGGCGCGGATCCACAGTGGATCCGAATCCATTAATCCAACAACTGTGACCCTATAATCCATTAGCCACCCAACCGTTGCGTTTAAATTAAAATCCCAACTCCTTCATTCAAATCAGTTCATTCCTTTATTCCTCTGCTGCAAAGAGACGACGACGATGACGAACGGACGACGTCGATGCCGAGAAGGACCCAGCCTCTTCCAGAAGTTTCCTCCAACCGCCTAACCAAATTTCTAACTGCCTAACTGCCTCTCTCCTCTCCACCGTTGCTTCATAATCGTCTCCTCAAACGTTGACCGTTCGATTGTAACCGCTTGAGCCCCATCGGCCTATAAATGGACCCCCAGACCTTTACTTCTCCATCATCTCTCTATGAGGCGAAGCCATGCCGAATCTTACACTCAATTTCAATTCGTCTCCTTCCTCCGATCTTGAGGATCTTCCATGACGACCATGACGACCTCCTCCTGCGAGCAGTGGCATGGCTCCTGGCTCTTCGCAGCGGTGAACAGAGCAAGACGTGACGACAGCCATGGCGAACACATGATGTGCTTCGACGGCTCGCGGCATCACTTTCGTCGTATTCGTCTATTCTCTACCGCTGTGGCTGGCGAATCCGAACGACTTCTCCAGAAGCAATGGTCGTGGTGCTTTCAACCTCCTGCTGATCAACATTAGTGAATCGTTCGTCCTCCTCTGATTGATCGGTGAGTCTTTTGAATCTTGTCGATTCTGATCTTGCATTGGTAAGTTTTGAATTATGTCGACAGCATTGATTCGGATCTCTGAGCAGGTTTTTCTGGTCTCGTTTTGATTCTTGATTGTTTGGCTGAGACTCATTGGTGAGTTCTTGAGCATTTCGATAAATATTCTCCAATTTGGAGTCGGTACCATTCAAATCAAACTCACAATGTTGTTTTCTTTTTATGCCCATCACGTGTTCGTTGCTATGCCTAAACCAAGAATTCTGTAAAAGATTGGACATGGGGGCTGTTGTGTCGACTCCTGGTGACACGAACAAGATTTTCTCAAGCTCAGGTATGTTCTGTATTGGTCTCTCGCTTTGTGTCGAACTGAATTCATATGAGTATCGGGTTGGGTACTATACTTAGAAGGATAGGGTTTGTGTCCAGGCTCTACGGACACGGGAGAGACGAGCAGGTGTTTAGTTTGCTGTTAGAATCTCTGTGGTTCTTGTTAGTTTAGGTTCATGACCTTGGCAGTTGCTCTGTTTGAACTGTAGTAGCCGTTAGAATTAGGCTATCTGAAGTTGACTGTTCTATGTAGGTTGAATTGGAAGCATATGTAGGATTCTGAACCATTTTATTAAGGATGTTCTATGTGAGTTTTAATTGGAGTTCACAGTAAGTTTTGGACCATTTTAGCCTATCCTGCTTTGAGTCAATAAATGGATACATGGGAATTGGGCCTTGGACATAGATAGGTTGGACTCATGATAGTGGACTCAAGTTAGCATAACTGTAGGAATTTATTTAAGTATTGGTTTAGTTAATTAAGTTTATGGTTAGTTAGAAATTAGATTAGAAGGATTAAAATATATTCCTAATTCTATCTTTTCCAACTTTTAGGTGATTTAGAAGAATTGGACAAAATCCCGGAATCAAGGCAAGTACATGTACTCAGTATTACTATCATTGCATGCATTGCACTTACACTTATTATCGTGTCATTATTTTACTTGTTTTCGATCGATTGATTGCTTGCATTATTCTCGTGTCGGGTGGGGGACGTTCTAGAGACATGTGATGGACTAATATTGGACAAATCTTGCCTGATAGCATACTCTGTATGCCTGAGTCCATTTCGTGCGTGACTGATAGCATTGTCGTCAGACATGCCTGATTATTGCGTGACTGATAGCATTGTCATTAGACATGCCTGATTATTGCATGACTGATAGCATATTTTATATGCCTGATTACATATTAGTCCCCACATGTTGATAACGTCCAATTGCACATATACACGTAGCTAGTGCATGCTTATTGCTCATCTTCTTTCCTGTCTTTCAGTTATATTTTGATATACCGTTCCATTGATCTTTATGGTGAGTTTTATTGAGTTACATTGTACTTTGCTCCTTTCCTGACTGGATCGTTGATTACAGGTGAGATGGATCATAGATTATCATTCATGGATGGCATTAGAGTTTACTTGACACTGAGATAGCTAGTTTCATGTATATAGATTGATTGAGTGTATTTGATTATATGTCATTGTTGTATCATTTATCTTTTACCGGCTTTGTATCCGGACATTCATGTATAAGTTGTAATAATTATATAGTGGATTGCTGTGATGGTTAGTATAGATTCCGTGATTAGATGCTGTGATGGGATTACCCTTGTTATTGATGACTAGACGTCTCACTACCGCTGTCAACGACAGTGTAGGCCAGGCATGCATCGGCCCGTACCCGATTATTCTGGAGCGGGGCGTGACATGAGGGCAGCTGATGCACATGCATATACAGTCAGGACTGTTAGAGAAGATCAAGGAGGTCCAATTTCTAGATGAGGGACTCCGATGTCTTAGAGGCCAAGCAGAGGCAGGATTGCTCGATGACTTCACTATTGCAGATGATGGATAATTGAGGCACGGGAACCAGTTGTGTGTGCCCAAGGATCTGTGGGAGGAGGTTATGCAGTAAGCCCACCAGTCACAGTATTCTATTCATCCTGGGTCTACCAAGATGTACAAGGATCTACGGGAGTATGTTTGGTTGTATGGGATGAAAATAGAGGTTGCCATATTTGTTTCCAGATGCCTTGTGTGCCAGTAAGTCAAGGCGGAGCGCCAGAGACCAGCATGATTACTCCAGCCTTTACCTATTCCGAAATGGAAGTGGAAACACATCACCATGGACTTCGTCTCTGGTTTACCGTGTATGCCCAGTGGCAAGGATGCTATTTGGGTTATCGTGGACAGACTGACGAAATCCGCTCACTTCATTCCGTTCAAGGTAGGGTCGTCGATCGAGAAGCTTGCAGACCTCTACATGCGTCATATCGTACGGATTCACGGAGTACCGGTGAGCATCATTTCAGACAGAGACAACCGCTTCACATCATACTTCTGGAGGAGACTACAACTGAGCTTGGGTTCACAGTTGAAGTTCAGCACCGCCTATCATCCACAGACAGACGGGTAGTCCGAGAGGACCATTCAGACACTGGAGGATATGCTGCGGGTTTGCGCACTCGACTTCGGCGGTTCGTAGGAGGATCATTTGTATCTTGTGGAGTTTGCCTATAACAACAATTATGAGGCTATCATCGAGATGACACCGTTCGAGGCACTATATGGACGGAGATGTCACACACCTCTATCTTGGGACGACGTTGGCGAGAGGACTTTGCTTGGGCTAGAGATGGTGGTAGACTCAGCTGAGAAGGTCAGACTGATTAGAGAGCGTCTCAGAGTTGCACAGGATAGACAGAAGCACTGGACGGACAGTAGCAGACGGTCTCTAGAGTTCGCAGTTGGAGATAGAGTGTTCCTGAAGATCTCGCCGACCAGAGGCGTTATTCGTTTCGACAGAGGCGGGAAGCTCAGTCCAAGATTCATCGGGCCTTTTGACGTGACGGCGCGAATTGGCGAGGTAGCATATCGGCTAGCACTTCCAGCCAGTTTGGAGGGAGTACACGACATTTTTTACGTGTCCTAGCTTTGACGCTACATTCCAGATCCGAGCCATGTAGTGGACTACTCAGAGCTAGAGGTGGGTCCGAGCCTGACCTATGAGGAGCAGCCAGTAGAGATCCTTGATAGAAGAGAGAAGCAACTGCGGAATTAGACTATTCCACTCGTCCGAGTCATGTGAAGACACCACTCTCCGGGAGAGTCCACATGGGAGCGCGAGGATGAGATGCGGGTGCGCTATCCTAGTTTGTTTGTTTGATTGTACCTTTGTGTTTCAGGAATTTCCATTTTAATAAAACACTTATTGTTGATGAGAATCATTTGATTTTGATTTATTAATAGGATTATTATTTCTTGAAATTTTGGGGAGAAAATTTTTTGAGGGAGAAAGATTTATAACCTCACCTTTTCAAATTGGTATATTTTTTTCATAATATAGTAATATTTGATATACTTTATTTATATTTATTAATTTTGGTTAGACTAAATAGTTGATTTAGTTATATTTTTATTTGAATTTCCATATTGGGCTGTCCTGGCCTACAGGCCCATGAATTGCTTGGTATAAACACCTGCAATTGATTTTCCTCCCCTTTCTTAATCGTTCATAGAAGAATAGGAAAATTCAAATTTCATGTTGAGCATTTTCTCTAACCGATTGCCAACAGAGCCATATGATCAACAACAACCCTGCCAAATTTCATTCCCCCCCCAAAATTTCCCTAACAGCCTATTTAAGGATAGACCTCTCTCGCTCCTTTGTCCCTGCTTCACAAAGAAATTCAATTCCTGGAGAGTCCTTCCCCAATCCAAATCAGAGTTTCGTGGCAATGGCGCATGGAGGATGATCGACAAGCTTCGAGGACAGCATCAACTCTGGTAATGATAGTTTTTGAGTCGTTCTTCTTTGATCGATATTAAATATGTCTTGTGGTTGATTGAACGATCAATTTGTTTCAGAATTCTTCTCGAGATTTGAATCAATTGAATCACCAACTGATTTGGAAAGGTGAGATCTACTGTTGCTTGAGAACAACTTTGATTCATGAATTTCTTCTCAATTTTTGTTTTGATTTGGAAATTTGTGATGTTGTCTCAGAGGATTAGATCGGAATTAACTCTTCCATCAAATCCTTGACTGTTTAGTTAATCCACTCGAGATCAGGAATTTGTGCGATAAATTTCAGAATTATCAATACTGAGTTCGTGATTGTCTTGTGATGTGAATTTTTAATGTTCTATTTTAAATCCATTAGAACAATGATGGAGCGTGTCCTGATCCTTGTATTTTCCTGAACTCCTATCTTCATTGTATCTGAACTGTTTGATTCAATCTGAGGTGAGCATTCGAACTTTAGTCCTTCCTTTTGGTTCTGGATTTTTTTATTGAAAGTTCTCAATCAGAAATAGATGTTGAATCATGATTATGGATTCCTGTGTTTTGATTTTCTTTGCAATACTCGAATCAAGGTTTCAGAAATCGAGATCAGGACAAGACACAGTGAACTCGTGCCCTGTTTTGTGGTATCCGATCTGACACTATCAGGTAATCTTCCTCGTTAAGTTCTTCTTTAGAATGCTGTAGTTGTGGTGTATCAGGAATTTAAATCATTGTTGTTATTTGCTGTTAGTTAGGCTCGAAGAAGTTCAGGAATGGACAAGTAAATTATGGTTAACTGATGTATTGATCTATTGTCTAAACTGGAAATCTCAAGTCTTATATGGACAATTTGAATTAAGACTTGAAACCCAGGTTTGACACTCAGCTTGGGATTAGATTTTGTAAAAAGCTTGTATCAGTAAGCTTTGAATCACCTTGTAGAAGTATGCTGTTGCCTTAGTAAGTACCCTGCCTTCTTAGAACAGTAGTGTATATCAGTAGAGGGTAGTTTTGGCTGATGTATCGGTGAGTGTGGGAAACAGTGAACACTTGTGATGTATGGGATGAGAAAATACCAATTAGTAGTACTGGATTTAACTTGATGCACTCTGAATTAAACATCTGAGATCAGTAAAAATCTCTCACTGATGTCTGATAGATGAAGGGATATTGGATCGATTTTTTTTAACAAAATAGATCCTATATCCTATTGAAATCAGGTATCAGTGGTAGGGTTTTCCATATCAGGTTGTGTACTCATTTGAAATTTTCTCTCTAAAGTAACAACTATTAGTTGACAACTTTGATTTCTTATGAATAACTTTAGACAAACCCTTGTACTGCTATCAATCTTGGTTTGGAAATCAGGATGTTAATCAAGTTGTACCTGGTAGGAGAGAGTTATACTCATGTGAACTTGTCACTAGTTAAACTTTTGATTTAGGGATTTTAGTGTATGGCAGTAATGTAGAACTGTGGACTGAGATGCATATCCTTACAGAGAGGTTAACATTTTGTCTTAATCATTACATGTCAACTCTCGAGTTGTTCCAGTTTATTGTATGAGTTAAACTCAGCTTGGCACTTAAGTTTGACTAAATGATCAGTCTTCAGGGAGTCCAATCTAAAAAAGGTTAGACTTGGTTTCACATATCATTGCAGTTTCTTTAAGAACCAGGTTCACTATTATATTTTAATTGGTTGTGGATAGTTACCTGGATATGACAGTAAGCTTTTGTTTCAAATACCTTAACTGAATGATTTTGAATATTAAAATTCACCTGAATCTGAACAGTGGGCTGAACATATGTTAAGAGTAGGATTAAGACTGGGATGATTTCAGTTTTAGACTGAACCTGGGAATTGGCTAGGAAACCCTTCAATAGAAACCCAGTTCACTCTATAACCTGTTATAAGAAAATAGCTATAGGACCTACCTTTAAGCAAGTTTTACTTTAACAAATGATGCATGGGTTACTGGTAAAGGATAACATGACAGCTTGAATGACCTTATATGAGTCCATCTGCATGTAATTTCAGTAACATTATGAACTGAAGATTCCAATAGCATTGTCTTGGTAATTTGTTGAAACTGGGAATTCAATCTCAGTACCATAGAAGGAGAACCCTGTTTTCAATTAAGTCTTTTAGGATATAAGAATAGCCATGAGAGGAAGTCCAGTTTAGATTGTATATTAATAGGTTGGTTTGATACCAATTGGTTAGTATATTCCAAATTAGTTACTAGTAAACTTTGAGTCTAAATTCTATTATGATATTATATTATTTTACTATTTATGCATGTATGACCAACTAGAATAAACTAAATAGCTAATTAGTAGTTTTGAATAGCAAAAACCATGATTTAGAACTTAACCAATCTGTATAAATTAAAACAAGAGGACATCCAGTTCCATCTAGTACACTTGATTTCCCGGAGCAAGGCAAGTACTTTTCTACGGTCTTGTGCATTTACATATCTTGTACTCTTCTTGTGACACGTCATGACACGATATCTTGTACCCCTGTATTTTTTGTTCTTGTACTTATTTGTGTCGGGTGGAAAAATATACCAGCTATGTGACCAAACCTCGATTACTATATTCATGTAGATAGCTTAGGCCTCGCATCGTGCACGTAGGTCCTAAGCCGTACCGATATTCATGTACTCCTGTACATGCTCCTGTACTCCCCTTAGCCGGTCACATCGACTAGTTGTATTTCAAACATGGTGCACTGTTCATGTCTTGTACTTCAGGTTCATAGTTACATTCCTGTACTTATTTTCCTGTGCTTTCATTCCTGTACTTTCATGTTCATTTTTTGTATTTCATATTCATGTTCTCCTGTACTCATTTTCATATCATGTTCTTGTTCATTACCTAGAACTGTACTTTGCTCCGCTCCTTACTAGAATATGTTGCAGGTGAGATGGAGGCTCTGTGTGATACACATTATGGCCGAGAGCCTGTAGATGCAGTAGAGCCAGCTGGAGTTGCTCTTGACTTAGAGGCTGAGGAAGCCTAGCACTTTACCCTTTTAGTAGTTTATATTTCTTGTATTTGAGACTATTAGACTTTACTTTCATTTGCTAGAAATGTAATAACTATGAGACATGTATCAGGATTTGTAATTCGTTTATAGATGCTGTGTTTCACATTTACCCCTGTTTATCTGGTTAGTTATCCCTAGATTGGTACAGCTTACTTCGTCGTGTCTAACGACGAAGGCTGGGCGTGTCCGACTCGTGTCCGATTATTCAGGAGCGAGTCATGACAGAACCTAATCTAGGTTACCCTAACCTAATAGAAATGATTTAGATTGATACTATGATATTTTGACTAGTCAATATAGATTAAACACAAGATTCATTTAATATGAAATCCTTCTGTACCATTCTAGTTATATTTCGACTAATACAAATCCTACTGTCTTGCTATAGCATGACAATATTTCAGCAATGTTAATTCAGTAAACTTTGCTTTATATAGTTATTGACCGAGAACGCCATGACAATATTTAGGCTCACTTAGAATTCGAGTTTACGGACATAAGTGTCCAACATTCTCGTGCCTCTCCTTAGAAATCGCCTTCTCAGAAAGTTTTGTAAGGACAAGTTTTACGGTTAGCCAACTTCTATAAGTTGGATAGAGTCCTGAATGAAGAATCCACCTTGTAGAATATGATGTTGAATTGAATTCCTGTGATAACCATCTCCTTTCCCATAAAATCGAGTTACAATTTGACGCACCTGCCATCCCTGGTATTAAACCACGTTATTTTTGTTAGTGCTGAGGCACAATTTTTGATGGAAAATTCTGAAACTGAAACAATTGTACACACAACGTTTCAAATGCAGCACCTTAAAGAAGATGTGCAACAGAGATCCTGGAGGATTCTAAATTACGAGGATCTAAAAAGATTCTACGTAATACACAAAAAATCTAAAGAGACTTTGTGCAAGCTACTATCGGCAGTAGAGCTTCTAAAAACAAGTTACTGTAAAAAGCAACAACAGCGATGACAGGCGAGAATGAGATGCTGGGGTGAATGAACCACCGTTGCTCAAAGCTTTATTCGCCCCACACGAGCACGAACAGCTTCCAGGAACCAGCAAGTTCACGAAGAACTTCTGGAACGCTCGTAAGTCAATATTTGAGACTTGAACGGGCTTCCTGGACTTAACAGACTCCCTCAACTCTCTTCTTGGTGCATCTTTCAAAGGAGGCCAAGGGGCTCTATTTATAGAGTAGAGTTGAGACTTCACCTCTTCTCCTATCCGATGTGGGACTAAAATACCAATACTCAAAAATAGAGTTTGATATTTTAGATCATCCCACAACTAGCATAGAAGTGTGCCAGTCCACGCCTACCCCCCGAACACTCCCGTGCATGCACGAGACATCCTGGAGTTCGTGTTCGAGTCCGAGTCCGCACAACAAAAATTAACTTGCATCCTTGTTGGATTTAATCCCTTTTTCCTTCTAGGAAAATACTCCCACATGGCACAAACTTGTGCCCCACTACACCTCATGTGCACACCTCAACACAAGCAATGCATTATATTGAGATACTCACCATTTGGTGTAGCCGATGTGGGACTATCTTTTCTAGTCCAAAGGCAAAAACACCAACAATTTTTATTATTATTAAGTTTATTTTAATTTCGAGGACATTTTTTTTTAAGTTGGGTAGGATGTAAACCCCCAATTTTTGATTTTTTTATATTATATTTTTAATTTTTTAATATTTTATGATATCTTCATATTATAAATAGTTAGAAATCAATGAGGGGATTTTCTTAATTATTAGATAAACAAATGTTATTTATTTGCACAAGTTATATTTTTCGTACCAAAATATTGAGTAGTCATTTTGTGCTAGTAATTTCTTAAGAGTTTATTGGTTATTTCCTCATAAATATAGGCATCCCTAGATTAGGAAGGATATATACTTTATTAGCATATATCTAGCTTTAAAGTTTTCTTTTCTAAAAACTTACTTTTTGAATTTTTGTGGATATGAATACATATCTATAATAACATATTATATATCTATATAAGTACTATATACAAAAAAAAGGAAAGAAAAGAAACTAGCTCACGAGAAATTGAGCTAATTTCTCGTGATATGGCCGGGGATAATCTCCCGCTGCCACATTCTGTATGAGTTTTTTTTTACAAGTTTCATCGATTTAAACCCCAGTCGGTCCAATCTTCTCCCCATACATCCTGGATCCCTATAGATTGCATCAACCTGAGATCCAAATCTCACTGGCATAAGGATTTAAAATCGATCAAAACTCGAATTTTTCCTGGGTAAAAAATGAACAACAGAAATAGGAAAACCCTATTCCGCAAGCAAAACCCCCTCTCATGTTCAAACTTACCCATCCTAGAATAACTCCCAGACCTAGGCGACCCGGATCGTCGCCTGCACGACCACCAAATCTACGAAGAACCGTCGGCGCGACCGACCCAACCGCCCAGAATAGAACACTCTGTTTCGAATGACACAACCAGGTACCCGACTTCCCACTCTGATTTCTTCGTCTATTAGTAATAGGAAAACCCTATTCCGCAAGCAAAACCCCCTCTCGTGTTCAAACTTCCCCCTTCGAACCCCATCAAAGGGAATTTATTAAAATACCTTACGTCGATCAGGGAGTCGACGCTAAGTCGACCAAAATAACTGTCAAAATTGACAGAAAATTTGACCCATGTACCCCTGTTTGGAAACGAATTCTGGACACACCACTAGGATTCCTTGAAAACTTCCTGAATAAAGTTTTTGACCAGGTATAGCACTTCAACTCCCTTCTGGTAGTTTAATTTTTCATTCTCTATATGTAAAGATTCATGATCCCAAAGCCTAGAAAAAAATAGTTTTAAAAACTATGAAAACTTAGAAAATCATCCTGATACGGCGTGCGCCCCGACAAATCGGGCGACGTGGTCACCCATAAGCATCAAAAGACGCGTTTGGACGTTGTCGACGTGTGGGATTCGATAAAACTCAATTTCGTTGTGCGTGCGCAACGAAATCGATGCATATCCGTCAAGAAATCCCGTATCGACCACTTTACAAACTAGGCCATAACTTCGTGTACAGTCGTTGATTTGAGATGAAACTTACGCCAATAGGACCGAATCATTTTTTGGTCTTGTGTGCCAAGTTTGGTCTGATTCTGAGAAGGTCGACCGGAACGCCTATTTGGTGGGCCCGCGACCTGATCCAACGAGCAAAATTGTATACGGCCCGCCGGAATCCAACTTTGGACATACTATTGGGTTCGTCTCCTCAAACCGAACCCGTAGACATGTAGTTGGACGACTTTAGAGACCATAGATACTGACACACATTTCGGTGCAAAACGGGTCCAACGGTGGACATCTTTTTAACCCAAAATTACGATTTTAGCTTTGTTCCAGAATTGGACTTTTGGACAGGCGTTTCCTAGATATATCTTTTACACTGGGATCATTCTTGATGTTTGTTTCAGTATTCGGAGTCGTTCGTGGATTTTGAGTTTCTTGCTGACGCTTCTGATTGTTGGATTTGCCATTCCTGCACCCACCAGGCAAGATACCTTGCCTTATTTAATACTTATCATTAGTTGTATTTTCTTTATTTAGTTACTGCATATTTATTTTCTGTTTATTTTTAGTTAGATCCATGACTTGTTTAGAGTTTACTCTATTATGCTTTCTTTTATTTCTTCTTCTTGTCTTTTAATATGCATATGGACTTAGTCTTAGAGGACGACCTTTTGTTAGTGACCTTGGGAGGGAGAAGACAGTTAAATGTATGGGTTACCCAAATCCAGAAGCCATAGTAACTGCGTACTACGGCAGTCGTGTCACGGTGGTCACTAGCCTCGAGCTATGTGGACTGATGGGCCACGTGGGCCGCTAGCCTCGAGTTATGTCGACTGATAGTATTGGTACTTGACGTGTGCGTGTTGTGAGTGGTTACCTTGTCCTGGAGGAGTCATCCTTTACCTGCCCATACATTGTGATGTCTTCTAAATTACAAATTTGAAAGGTTAGGAGACCTCAGTCAATTTTATGTCCTAGTAATGGCATGGGGCAATGTCACATCACGGAATAATGTGCTTTCATTTGTCCTTGTTTGGTTGTAGGGGTAGTCCACTGCTTCGATGATGGAAAATTGGGCCTGTTATGGTTTGGACACCTTACTTTTATTTTAACTTTATGGTGTATTTTATATCCAGTTTATGTGGCATGTTCTTCCTGTATCTTGTTACGTCCCTCTGCGGAACTGGTGATCTCTCCAGATATAGGCGAATTCTCGCAAGAGTATGGCTCAGCACTGGATCCTTCATACCTTGATGACAAGGCGTCTCCCGCTGATATCTAGATTTATGTTATTCTTTATGACTCATAGTGGACATCTACTTTATTTGAGGTTATTTTCATAGCTGTTTGGTGTGGGTATGTCCATCCGGCTATCTTTTGACTAACGTATTTATTCTATTTGGACTTCTTATATATCTTCTGTGTGTGCTGTGTATGAGATATAGTTTTATGATTTTCTGGCCTGTGATATAAATTATTACAGCTTATGTATATATACGAGGATTCCATATATTGGAGTATTCTTCGTATATATGCAGCTGGCATGTCTACGTACTTGGTCCTAAGTATTTTGGGACTGGGGCGTTACAAAAGGCCAATTAACCAACCTATTAAAAATTCGAATGTTACACAAGAAACCAAATATGCAACATGTGGTTTATTGAACCTGGACAGAAATTAGTGTATCAAACGTTACAAAAACTAAATGAATTATAACGGTAAAATAATATTAAAAGAGCAAAAGGATTTGTAGGGTCTCAGCCCGAACCCGAAGAGGAAATCAAATCGGCATTCGACGCTCACAGATGTGGGCACGTACCCACACCCGTTACGTACACCAAACCGAACCTAGCCGAGCCGGGCCAGACGGCGGCGGCGGTATGCGCGCGTGGCCCATAGTGCTACCCACTCAAGACTTCAACGAGGCAAAAGGAAACAAAGTAATTTATGCACAAGAAATCCCCTTCATCCAACCGATGTGGGACTGTTAGAGTTTGGAGGTTGAGCTTTTGTGCTTACAGCAGCTCTAACAATTCCCTTGTCCGAAGTACTAGATCAAGGAAAGAAAAATAAGCAAAGAATAAGAAATTATTTGGGCAGTTATATACTATGCATAAATGAGATGGACTACAGCCTTGAATCTCACGTAGTGACTATTGTCTTTTTCTGAAGAATAGCTTAATGGACTACGCCTTGAATCGGTCTTCTTGAACCAGATTCAGAAAATAGCACACATAGTACGCTAGAGGTACTTGGTTCTATCGGGTGGCGCATTTGATTGGCCATGCTCATTTTTCCACATTCATGAGAGTTGTCTAGGATCGCCTTATCTTATAGTCGCGGCCTTCACGACCTCTCATATAGGTATGTCCTCAAGGGTTGGTGATAGGAATCAACCATACATATCATGCTTGAACTTATTAAGAGTTGAAACTCACCCTAACCTTATCACTCCGGAACACTGTTACCATAGGGATGGGGTATCCATGTACACATGTACAGCCTCTTGGGCATTTATTTTAAGAAAAATTAGTCTTAGGGTTAGTGTTCCATAATAGTCACCTAGTCCAGTTTGTTTCTACCCATTGAACCGGCTTCTTGGGATCTCCAGTCATATTCAGTTGGATTGCCACTGCTGGTGACTAACTTATGGGCTTATTCCCATCCCCCTCGATGATTCTAGGATTAATTTCCTAGACAAAACTCATCACCAAGAGTAAACACTCTTCGTCAAGAGATCTGTAAAGTTTTTTTTATGACATTATAGTCAAGAACTACACTTTTGCCTTTTAGGCTATTTTAATGTCTTGAAATGCAGCTGCGGGTACTTGTTCATCTTAGAATTCACAAGATCATGCTTTTAGCATAATTTTAAAACAAATGACAGGTACATAAATATGTAGATCATGTAAAGTATAAAATGTCTGAGCCATATAACTTCAGTATAAGATGTGACTGAAGATAACATTTCAGAGTATATAATACTCTTAGCTTGATAGATTTGTTATATAAACTCAAGAGATGACAAATCCTTATAGAGTAAAAAAAAAATCCATAAATAGATTATATGTCATATGAGTCAGGTACCCAGTTTATTTTAAAAAGACGTTCTATGACATAAAAGTATCTAATATGATACAATTTTATAGTCAAGAATATCCTTATATATATATATATATATATATATATATATATATATATATATATATATATATATATATATATATATATATATATATTCTAAAACTGGTTTGACTGATTTAGTTATTTTCTAAATCAGATTTGGTGACATCATAATTATTTAACAAGTATGTGGTTTCACTAATTGTTGATATAAACATTAGAATAGTGAGATATAGTAACTTATAGTCTTGCTCTAAAGATTTATCTTTACAAGCCATTTTTACAAAAACTGACAATATAAAGTACTAAAATAATAGTTTAAGTGATTTTTGCTAATTGACCTTATCAAATCTTTAGTTTATCAAGTTTTGATCAACTTGGGTTAGTTGTAGGGGTCGGTTCCCAGCTAGCGGAGATCCACAGGAGGACGATTAAGTACCGTGTCGCTTAGAGCTATTTACGTCCGGTTGACAGAAGGACCCTTTCGGCTTGTACCCAAAATAATCTCAACTTTTAAAACTTTAGATTTATAGGAATTTGCAATATCACTAAACTATTTTCTTTTGACTAAATAGTTTGAACAAGTCAAAAAAAATTATAATGTCACGGTTTATATGCAAACCAATGCTTGTCTAACATAATTCAAGTATTGTTACATATAAATATTGTATTTCTTTGTCCGAGAAGAAATTCTAATATGATCAAAACATGCAAAACTAACATGCGAAGATCAACAATATACAGACCATATAAATAAACCAAGACAATTAGCTCATAGGCTTCAACAATATATTTTTTCCAATTAAATTAGGAATGCAAAATGACTAGAAAATGTAAGTTGTAAGTATGAGAAGTACCTTTTCATATTATCGAAGCAAGTTTGTACCTTTTGATTTTGGCTTACCAATTGCACTTCAGAGGATATGTCATTATGTACATCATTTATAGATAGTTTTATTATTCTCGCTAAACATCCATTAATATCCAAGTGTTTGGAAAAATATTTACATCCATCAAGTTTATAATGATAGAGCGAAGAACTTTGTATTAATTACCCTTAGTGTGTTTGCACTTTTTCTAACAAGTCGCAATCTAAACTTGAAGAAATTTCAAAGATCATGTTCAGAGTAAGTGAGTACAAACAAGGATGCTAATATTTTAACAATGTAAATATTTCAACAGAATATAAATAATTTAACAATGTACATATTTTTGCTACAAATTCATGTTAAGAATATAATTTATTGGCCAAGACAGTTGATAAAAGTGTGGAAAATTGTATGAGACAGTTGATTTAACCACATGAGAAATTTAAAAGAAACTTTTTTACCATATGGAATTTTTTTTACCAATTATATAATAGGATGTGGTAGGATTTATTTAGCAAAGCCTATCTATCTGGAATCTCATACACATTCTTCTCTATCAATAGGGGATTTGAGTATGAGAGAATTGTTCGTTAGAATTATAAATGTCCATGGACCAAGTGCACCTTTCTCCAAATGATAAGCTTTACCATATAATTAGTTAATGAACTTTAACTACACATACAACTTAAAAAAATTTACATCGATCTACGAAAAAGGAGAACCATAGGTTTTTACAGTAAACATCTGCTAATAATTTCAAGTGAACATGTAAAAAGGAATTTTGAAATATGCAATAGAAGTACCAACTAAATTTGTGCAACTAGAACTAGCAAAGGAAAGTTCCGGTGCATCTTTTTCTTTTCCTTCTCCCCCTTTTTTATGTACCATATCAATATAGTATAGGACAAGTTTAAGACACAAACTATTATGGATTCAAGCACCAAAGATGATTCATGCAAGCAATTCTATTAAGAAGGTTGGAAATCTTATAAGAACAGCTAGGTCTAAAGGAAGACCAAATCCAAGCAAACATAAAAGAAGCAGACTACAAATTTACGACAACGGCAATGTTTTAAGGTGGACATGCAAGAGTCTAGGATTCATAATCGGTTCAAAATAAAACTACAACTTGCATATCAAAAACACAAGAATAATGTCAGTAATAGAAGATGGCTATGAACCTATGATACATATTCCTAATCTTGATAGATTCAATGCTAAAAGTTACTATAATGATTTAACTAAATAATTAATAAACAAATTGTGCAAGTGTAAGAAAAAGACGTTCTCTATATCTTACAGAAAAGAGAAATCATATGTTGTCAAAAAAAATTCTCTTTTAAGATCATTGACTTACATATCAAACATAAAATATATACATTTGTCCGGGTGTATAATATCAAAGATTTTCATCCCAATTACTAGGACCTATGAGAATATATAGGATGTCTTATGACCAATAGTAATAGGATTTAATGGACATAAAGCCACCTAATAGTCAAATTAAAACAGTCATTAAGACATCAATTAGAAAATAATAGTGATTGAATGTTAATAGGATTATAAAGTTGGATTTGAAAAAAAAAAAATCGGATTTTAAAGTTTATGAACACAATAATCTTTCATGCGCATGCACTTCTCTTGTTTTAATATATCATACTATTTGTTTTACTCTCTCTCTCTCTCTCTCTCTCTCTCTATATATATATATATATATATATATATATATATATATATATATATATATATATATAAAATATATATATATATATATATATATATATATATATATATATATATATATATATATATATATATTTTTTTTTTTTTTTTCAAGCTTGAAATCATTTGTTGCTGCAAATTATGGTGATATCACTCAGCAAGAAAATGTACTCTGTCTTTCATTATCAAAGAGACTAGTCACTGTTATATATATATATATATATATATATATATATTATATATATATATATATATATATATATATATATATATTATATATATATATATATAATATATATATATATATATATATATATATATATATATATATATATATATATATATATATATATATAACAGTGACTAGTCTCTTTGATAATGAAAGACAGAGTACATTTTCTTGCTGAGTGATATCACCATAATTTGCAGCAACAAATGATTTCAAGCTTGAAAAAATATCAAATATAATTGACAATGAAAAAAAACTTATATAACCACCATTGCTGATGCTTTTGTCTTATCACAAATTGCCTCACATGAGAAACAATGAGAAGTAACTATATGGCTTTGTATGAGTTCATCCATACTCAGTTGATTGACCATATGAAGATCCACTTCAAGTTTAATAATAATTGGTCCGTAATTGCAAGGATGTAAAGCGACTTTTGGCATGAATTAAGAATATTATATATAATAAATAACAAAGATCAAAGGAATATATAAGTTCCATAGAAAGAAAAAATCATGACAAAAAAGGGCATGGACGTCTGATTGAATTAGGACTCAATGCTCTACAAATACAACTAGTAAATGGCCATTGAATTGGTGAGCTTAAAGGCCCATAAGTTAGCACATGCCAAAAACCATGAACAAAATATCAGGACTAAATCTGCCAACTCCATTAGAAACCAATGGCAGCCTATGATGACAGAGTCTCAAATAATGTCAAATAACGTGTAATCAAATTGAGCTGTTACAAAATGGCTAGTATGTCTATTTAAAGCTACATTATTATCAAATTCATTTAGCAGGTAGTATGCAAATATTATTCACCAACTCTAATAAAAAAATAAAATTCAGAAGAATATATACTAAAACTTATTTTTCGTCTACAACATATAAGTTCAAAATTTAACCACATGCTCTGTTGTAGCAAAGCATCGAAGGATGCATTAAAGAAGGTCCTAAATATGATACTGCTACTTGATGAATACATAAGAAATTTTAATGCTAAAATAAAATCCCATGGCAACTCCACTCCTTACAATTAGCATCAATAGAATTTTAGAAGAGAATATATATATTGGATTCGGTGAGAAAACTTCCTACCACTTATTAATCATATAAACTGGTTACACACAGAACATTCAATCATAGAATTAACATGTGGTTGGTCTTCACAATGTATAACACATATTATTTTTCAAATATATAGGAGATAAAATATAATTATAAAATGTCACTAAGAACAATGTATAATTAATTTTTTTACTTGATAGTCAGTATTCATCTTTTGTTATGAAAACGGTCCGATGATTCCATGTTCTCTTATGGAACTTTTCCATTAATCACACTAAAACTACAACAAAATACACGTTTCTATGAGAGAGAGAGAGAGAGAGAGAGAGAGATCAGAAGATATATATATATACCTCTTAGATTGTTAGAAATTTTTTCCCTCTTATTCTTGAATAATTTTCAAACAAAATAAAATAAAATTAAAGGTTACCGACCTCAGGAAAAGTCGCGCACGTAGCACTGCCCTAAGTGGTAATTCGAAACTATGTGTAGACTTTGTCTGAATGCTCATAGTGGTAAACTTTTTGCTCTACAGGTATCTTCTCGTCACACATAACTCAGAAAGAGTGACCACTGACTTAGCTCTGCCCAGAGCAAAAAAAGTGTTGGACGCGTGCGTAAGCGTTTGCCAATCCACCTGACCAAAATCAACCCCCGTCTAACGGACACCAAGCACAAGATGAAGCAAAGTATATGGCGGTGAAATACGTCACATGGACAAATCCCAACCTTTAAGAACTCGGATAAAAATTACAAAATTGACAAAACTTACGTTGAACCCTTTGCCCTAATAGGTTCAACCCCCTCACCACTCTCAAGAAGAAAAGCAAAAGATTACAATTGAGATCACTCACCAACCCGTAGCAATCTCCCTAACCGATGTTGACGACTCCTCGATTAGATCTTCTTCTTCCTTCTGTCTTGGATGACGAAGTCCTAAGAGCAGAGTACGGACTTTTTCTTAGATTTTCTTGTGGACAAGCACTCCGAATCTCCACTTTTGTACTTTGTGCTTAATCTTTGTGCCTCCACACTCACCCCATATATATAGGATGAGAAAAAAAAATATATTTTAGGTCATAATATGATTTCTTAATTAGGAAGCCCTTAAATAAGAATCCTATTGCACTTAAAATAGTCCATCAATTATCCTATTTTAGATCATAATAGGATTTCCTAAAATAAGAATCCTATTATATCTAAAATGGCACAACACCAATTATGGACATCCAAATCTAATCTAATCAAATCAAATATTTAATTAGATTTGTGTTCCACAAGTATGTTGTTACCAAATCTAGACTGGACTCCAACAATCTCCTCCTCTAGTCTGATGAGAGGGTATTGACCCCATGGGTCCTCAACTAGACTCCATGCATGTCGTCCCACTATAGAATTTCTGCTCTCCATGCCACTGATCTCCGATCCCCCCGAGTTGCTTTGCATCTTCCTTTGTCTCCAGCTCCCCGACCGTCAGACGCTAGCTGCCATGTGTAGCACCTCCTACACCACAGGGATCCTGCCGATATCAATGACATGACCAAGATCGAAGTCCCTGACGATCAGTCTCACTGTAAGTCTTGGCTACTTGTCTCCGACTTCCGTCTTCCACCGGAAAGCGTTAATGTTCCGACGAGCTTCTTCACCCTTGGCTGGCCCAACCAAGCGGACGGTACGGTTCTCACAAGATTCAAACTCCTGAACCTGCCCACCTTCGTGTCCAAACTTGAAGCTCCCGCATACACATGTGTCTTCGAGCAGAATATAACGTACTGTGCATGCCGTCGATGACCTACAGCTCCCTTTGAACTGTGTGACTGATGATGCTTCCGCCTCAGATTGAGTTTGCTGTAAACCTTGAACTCCCCCTAGCTTCGAACTGCTGAAACTGATATCGCTCCGTGAAGATTTGGCAAACCACCTGTCGTCAAATCTGGATTCGTAGAGCAACCCCCACCTGGAGACCGATCAGCTGTCATGGGACCGACCGACTGACCCTCAATCTTTGACTCATCACCATCCATCACTTTGTCTCGATGAACCGAATCCTTCGTAACCCTCAAAGCATCTAGAAGTCTCTCCTCATCAAGTTTTCGACGATCCACCACCTGTCGAACACCCCTCGAGCCTCCATCCGGTGTCTGTGGCCTACCTGTATAGCTCAGCGGCTTGAGCCTGTACATGCCACAACACAAATCTCCCCGAGCCAGCTGTTTGGAACTGTGATGACCATAGTTCGTATTACGTATTTTGGAATACGTGTACGTATCTTACTCGTAGTACATGTCTCCTGGCTTGGTTCGGCTTGTTTGGGTTAGCTTGGTTCGGCTTGGTTCGGCTTGGGTTGCTTATTGGTTCATCATGAACCAAGGGGAGAACCCTTACCTACCACCACCATCCCCATTTATTAACTCAAACACTCTTTCTCTCTCCTCATTCACTCTTCTTCTTCCTCACCATTACTCTCTGCCTACACCCAAGAGCCCTAGGCAAGTGCAACTTACTTCATGATGGATCTCAAGTTTTATTGTTCCATTCCCTTCTTTACATAATTATAAGCCTCTTTAGAAATTAGAGTTTTTGATTTTTATGGATAGATTCTTCTAGATCTACATTATAACTTTGGGGTTTCATGAGTTCATAGAGTTTTCTTGGTTTTGATCTACTAAAACGTGTTATTTTTGAAAACTAATAGTTCCATGAGCAAGAGCACGAAATTTTGTATGAATTTGGTTTTTGATTCACCTCATTTCGAGTTAAAATGAAGTTTTTATGGCCAAAACAAATTTTCTGAATTTTTCATGTTGGCTGAGTGAAATTTTACGCAGGGAACCCTGAAATTGCGTATTTTACGCTGGATAGCATCCAAAATGTAAGATTTTACGTAGGGAACCTGAAATTGCGTATTTTACGCTAGATAGCATCCAGAAAGTAAGATTTTACGTACTGAAATTGCGTATTTTATGCTGGATAGCATCCAGAATGTAAGATTTTACGTAGGGAACCCTGAAATTATGTATTTTATGCTAGATGGTACCCAGAATGTGAAATTTTATGCTGGAACCCTCCGCTTTTGCGTATTTTATGCAGAATTGAATTTTTGGCGTAAAAAGTGCTGACTGTTTTTGCGAAGTTTAGCTATTTTTTAGCTAGAATTTCGAAAAACTTAAAACATGAAAGTTTTAGATCTTTGTCTTGCCTTTTCGAATATATCTGGAGCACCTCATTTTGAGTTCATATGTGAAAGTTATGCCCCGTCTCCCCTCAGCCGCATGATTCCTCCACAACTCTTGCACCCTGTTTATATTTAGTTATTGCATATACGCTTATACCAGGTTAAATGTTAATTTTAAATATGTTCCATGACATAATGGTGACCAGTTGTTGTGCACCTTTGACAAATGATATGACATGATAGTGGCCCGTCGTGGCGCACTCTTGACAGTGAATTTGACATGATATATATCTCGATTGCTGTTGCGACGGCTAGCATGTCATGACACAATTGAATGACCTAGACACCGTGGGCGATTGCGTTTGTACAAATAAACCAGTACTGTCTTGCATCATGTCTAGGATAGGGATCCCTGAGTACCACGATCAGGGATACCTACAGTAATTGACTAAGGCTAATAAACTAGAATAATTCAGTAGACATGAAGAGATTCTTAGCTACAGGCAATCCCGTTATCTGGGCGTATTAAGTGGACTTGTAGCCTACCGACGAGTAGGGCACATTTCCAGCACACAGTCACGTGTTGCATTCTTCATAAAAACGGACATTCGACCTGGATAACCGGATGGTCTGCAGGGCTTGTGGCTGTTGGGATAGTCTCATTGCATCTTGATAATAATTAGGCCTGAGATAACCCTAGTTAGTTAAAAGTATCAAGCCGTACTCTTGATTGGCCATGATTGATTGGATGGAGTTTATTCCAGCTTAGTCTTATCCTGATCCTGTGCAAGATTATGACATGACATGATTATTGATGATTGCCTTAACAATAACGATCGGGGGTCCAGTTCTATTCAGGCGAAGGGCTACAACCGCGGTCCTTGTTTGGTTTAAGGGTTATAACCTGGCTCCCGGAACAGTTCTGTGTCATCTCTTTATTTATTGTCTTATTTGCAACCCCATGCCATGTTCGTCATGTTTTACCTTACCTTAATACCATGATTATTTACACTGGCGAAGGGTTACAACCCCGGTCCTTGTTTAGTTTAAGGGTTGTAACCTGGCTCCCGAAGTAGTTTTGTGTCCTCTCTTTATTTATTGTCTTTACTGTACCAATAGTATTTGAGACGGGTTTCTATTCAGGTGAAGGGCTGCAATCCCGATCCTTGTTTGGTTTAAGGGTTGTGACCTGGCTACTTGAATGGTTTCCTCGTACTCAGTTTACTGTTGTTATCTCTATTATTATCAGTTCTTTATTTATTACCTTTAATATTCTATTGTGATATGCTGGTTTTAGTTCCTAAGTGAAGCCACCTTTGTGGCACTTGCTCTTTCTGGGGTCTGACCCAGCTGGTTTTGTGTGGCCAGATATCGGAGCAGCACCAGAGGATCCACCTGTCTTCCAGCCAGATGGTGACTACCAGGCGTAACCTTAGCAACGAGTGGGTTTCTTTTTGTCCTCCCACTTTATTGTAAAAATTATTCTTTTGAGACGTTTAACCGACGAGCACGTGTTAGCTCGTATTGCACCTTTATTTACTGTCCGCCTACGGGTTGTAACATGATTGATAGATCCTAGGGTTGATCATGTATGACTGAACTCTTGCTAGTCTTTACATTTTGTAAGACTAGCTTCATGATCATCCAATATGTAATATATGGGACGCCTTGCTATTATATATTTGGTGCTCTGACATCTTGTAACTATTATTGCTTGCTTGAGATTGAGACAATAGGCTGGTTCATGACCATAGGAGACTGTTGGCTTGTAGTTAAACCCTCATGTATCTAGACAGCCGTGACCGTATAGCGAGGTGGGTTGCACTTCGATATACGTAGCTGGCTATGTACGCACCCGCTCTCCTGTATTCTGGTTCTGGAGCGTTACATGGTTTAAGTGGTGGCCCCTGCAGGTCTTATAAATCAAGATATGTGAGGGTTTACCGAATAGAAGTCTCAATCAGTACTCGCCCTTGATCTCTGCTTGTATCTTCTGGATCCCTGTAATCTTGACCTGATCACATACTTGTATCGTTGATCTATCCTGGTCCTTCCTTATTATTTCCTATGTCGTCTTCTTCAGCGACATTATTCCTGGACCTGCCGATCAGCAAGACGGAGCACCTCCCGTGGACCAGCAACAACCCGGAGATCAAGCCCAACATTCTGGAGTAGCCTCCAGAGTCTTGCCTACTGGAGGAGAGCCACCAGTTCAGCCCGTCTAGCCTTCAGAGCCTGATGATGGCACTTTGGTGGGTCTCATCAGGTCAATATTAGCCTTCCAGGATTGTCGAGGAGATGCCTTGCACCAGGCGATGGCAGACGCTTTGACCAGAGGAGGTCATCAGGGTAATAGCGCGGCCAACAGCTTCAAGCGCTTGAACCCTCCCTTCTCCGACGGCAGTGAAGATGCGATCGCTGCAGATGCATGGCTTCAGGACACAGAGGTGATTCTAGAAGCAGCCAGGACTCCAAAGAATGAGAAGGTGGCCGTAGTGCGCCTGCAGTTGTTAGATCTTGCCCGCAGCTGGTGGGCGGCGCAGGCCGTAGGATTAGTGGCACCTATTGCTTGGGCAGTATTCAGGGAGAGATTCCAGACCAAGTATTTTGATGTTGTAGCTCAGTACGACCTACAAACGAGGTTCACCAATCTGAAGCAGATGGGCAGGACAGTCGATGGATATGCGACCGAGTTTTCCAGGCTTAGTTAGTTTGCTCCAATATAGAGCCCAGCGATTCCAGCAGGGGCTTCACCTCGAGATCTTGTTAGCAGTGGAGCAGTTTGAGCACCAGACTTTTGATACAGTATTGAGGGCGGCTAGGAGGCATAAATATACCTCCCAGAGGATCGTGGATAGGACCGTAGGTTGGAAGCGATCCCATAGCCTGATGAACCAGCCGTCAGCCCCAGCCCCGGCAGCCAGGGCTTTGACCATAGGAGCTCCGAGGCGGACGGCCTCAGTGACATCGGTTCAGCATTCCACCCTGACGCACCCTCAGCAGCAGAAGCAGAAGCAGTCTTCCGCAGTGGGATGTTCACACTGCGAAAAGCCAGGGCATGTGGTATCAGAGTGTCGCAGCGCACAGGGTTTGTGCTTGGTTTGTGGTACCCTGGACCACACGGTTGGGAACTGCCGAACAAGGGGATTTCCTCTTCTTCGGCCTTCACTAGTCCTTCAGTTAGAGTACCAGCACCACTCCAGCAGCAGCTGCAGTACCCGTTCCCGAGGCCATTGCCGACGCAGGCCCAGACATTCCAGCAGCAGAGACAACAGCAGTATGCCCAAGTCTAAGCCCTGATCCAGAGAAGGTAGAGGAATTTTCAGCAGAGGGGACCCGCACCCAGAGGGCATGGTCAAGTGCTGGCCTTGACCGTGGGAGAGGAAGGAATAGCACCCGGTGAGGTAGTGACAGGTACTATTCTCGTCAACACCTTTCCAGCTTCAGTATTATTTGATTCTGGTGCCTCGCATTCATTTATGTCTGCACGATTCGCGACACGGATAGGACTGGAGCCCGAGTCATTATCAGTAAGGCTCAATATACTTACTGGTAACGGTCTTGTAGGAGTAGATAGAGTGTTTTCCTCGTGTCGGGTCGTAGTTAGCGGTAGAGAGTTTCCCGCTAGGTTGATAGAATTCCCGATGGCCGATTATGATGTGGTCTTAGGGATGGATTGGTTGAGGGACCAGTATGCCAAGATAGATTGCCATATTGGCAGGGTTGTTTTTAGCATCCCAGGCGAGCCAAAGTTTTTCTTTTCCCGAGGCGAAGTTGAACCTTCTCCTCCCGTATTGCGGATGGCAGTAGTAGCAGTGCAGTTACCCCGGATCGTCGAGGAGTTTTCAGATGTTTTCCCAGAAGAGCTTCCAAGAATACTGCCAGAGCGAGAGATCGAGTTCACCATAGACTTGATCCCCGGGACCGCACCTGTGTCAGAGAGAGTCTACAGAATTGTGCCGTCAGAATTGGAGATATTGTACAAAATGATTGAAGAACTCAGAACCAAGGGATTCATTCGTGCTAGTGGATCGCCTTGGGGAGCCCCGATACTTCTTGTGAAAAAGAAGGACGGTACGTCCAGATTATGTGTAGGTTATCGTACCTTGAACTCAGTGACAATCAAGAACAAATATTCTCTCCCATGGATAGATGACTTGTTTGATCAACTCAGCGGAGCAACAGTATTCTCGAAGATAGATTTGCGATCAGGGTACCACCAGATCAGAGTCAGAGAGCAGGACATCCCGCAGACGGCATTCAGATCTAGATATGGGCATTGGAAGTTTCTTGTTATGCCATTTGGAGCAACCAATACGCCGGCTGTATTCATGGACCTCATGAATCGTATCTTCATGCCTTATTTGGATCAGTTCGTAATTGTGTTCATAGACGACATCCTGGTCTATAGCAAGAGTGAAGCGGAGCATGAGCAACATCTCAGAGTTGTCCTCCAGATTCTTCGAGAGCACCAGTTGTATGCCAAGTTCAGTAAATGCGAGTTCTGGCTTGATCGTATTTCATACTTGGGTCATATCATCACCAGAGGAGGAGTAGAAGTGGATCCCCAGAAGATCGTGGCTATTGAGACGTGGCCAGTGCCTAGCACAGTTGCAGAAGTTCACAGTTTTCTTGGATTAGCCGACTACTATCGGTAATTTATTTCAGACTTTGCCCGGATTTCAGTGCCGTTGACGTAGTTAACCCGCAAGGATGTGCAGTTTGCTTAGACAGCAGAATGTCAGGATTCTTTTGAGAAGTTGAAGCGAGGCTTGATGACGGCACCCATTCTTATACTTCCAGATAGGACCGGAGGATTCTCAGTATATTGTGATGCTTCAGGCCGAGGTTTAGGATGTGTTTTGATGCAACATGGGAAGGTAATAGCTTATGCGTCATGACAACTTCGTGATCATGAGAGAAATTACCCAACCCATGACTTGGAGCTGGCAGCCGTGGTATTTGCGCTAAAGCTTTGGAGACACTACTTGTTTGGAGATAGGGTGGAGATTTTCACCGACGACAAGAGCCTGAAGTATGTGTTCACTCAGAAGGATCTTAACATGCATCAGAGAAGATGGCTAGAGCTGCTTGTGGATTATGATGTCAACCTGCAGTATCATCCTGGGAAAGCCAATGTTGTTGCAGATGCATTGAGCAGGAGAGCCGGAGTCTATTTTCTGAGAGCGCAACCAGAATTGTTAGCAGATCTTCAGAAGATGGGTATAGAAGTTGTCCTTCCTACCAGTGTGGCATTGATGGCCAGCATGCAAGTTCAGTCCAGTATAGTTGAGAGAATCAAGATAGCTCAGTCATCATATTCTAAGCTTCAGCGGCTTAGGACAGAATGTGTAGCAGGGCGACGACCAGAATTATGCATTCATGAAGACGGTACACTTCGACATGGTGAGCGTCTTTGTGTACCCAATGGAGATATCAGACAGGAGGTCATGGCAGAAGCACACAGTTCTCAGTATTCGATTCATCCCGGTGGCACGAAGATGTACCAAGATATCCGTCAGCACTTTTGGTGGAATGGCATGAAGAGGGAGATAGCTCGGTTTGTCTCTCGGTGTTTGGTTTGCCAACAGGTTAAGGCTGAACATCAGAGGCCAGCTGGACTTCTTCAGTCCTTGCCAATTCCAGAATGGAAGTAGGAGCATATAACCATAGATTTCATGACTGAATTGCCTAGATCCCCAGCTGGCAGAGATGCTATTTGGGTTATTATAGACCGGCTCACGAAGGTAGCTCACTTTCTCCCCTTCAGAGTCGGCCAGTCCACGGCTCAGCTAGCAGGAATGTACCTCAGGCAGATTGTCAGGCTGCACGGTGTTCCAGTCAGTATCACCTCGGACCGAGATTCAAGATTTACGTTGCACTTTTGGCGTAGCCTATAGGAGAGTTTGGGGACTCGCCTCCAGTTCAGCTCAGCATACCACCCGCAGACAGATGGCCAGTCAGAACGCACGATCCAGACTCTTGAAGATATGTTGAGATCTTGCACACTCGACTTCGGTGGTTCGTAGGAAAATCACCTGCACCTGGTGGAGTTCTCGTACAACAATAGTTTTCAAGCCAGTATCCAGATGACACCGTTCGAGGCACTGTATGGCATGAAGTGCAGATCCCCGTTAGCATGGGACGATGTTGGAGAGAGGCAGATGCTTGGTCCAGAAATGATCACTCAGACAGTTGAGGTGGTCAGGAGAGTTAGAGATACATCTTCGCGTTGCACAAGATCGCCAAACGCCATTGGGCCGATTCTCATCGGCGTCCCCTTAAATTTTCTGTCGGCGACCATGTATTCCTTAGGATCTCGCCTAACCGTGGCGTCATTCGTTTCGGCATACGGGGAAAGCTTAGTCCTAGTTATATATGGCCGTTCGATATCCTGGAGCGAGTAGGAGATGTGTCCTATCGTCTCGCTCTTCCGTCGTCTCTGAGTAAGGTGCATGACGTGTTCCATGTATCCCAACTACGATGGTATATCCTGGACCTGAGCCATATCCTGGATCATTCGGAATTATTTGTTGGTACCAACCTTTCGTGTGAGGAAAGGCCCGTGTCCATATTGGACCAAAGAGAGAAGATACTCAAGAACAAGAATATCAAGTTAGTCCGTGTTGCTTGGGGTCATCACTCCTTGGGTGAGTCAACGTGGGAGCGTGATAATGATATCCGATCGCGGTATCCCGACCTGTTTGACTCGTAAGGTATAATGTCTTTCTTATGACTTACGCTCTAAATTCTTTGCTTGAAATGAATGATTGCATGGTAGATTGCTTGAATATAGCTTGTCATTGCCTCTCTAGCCTCTTAATTAAATTTCGAGGACGGAATTCTTTTAAGGTGGGTAGAGTTGTGATGACCATAGTTCATATTACGTATTTTGGAATACGTATACGTATCTGACTCGTATTGCATGTCTCCTGGCTTGGTTCGGCTTGTTTGGGTTGGCTTGGTTCAGCTTGGGTTGCTTATTGGTTCATCATGAACCAAGGGGAGAACCCTTACCTACCACCACCATCCCCATTTATTAACCCAAACACTCTTTCTCTCTCCTCATTCAATCTTCTTCTTCCTCACCATTACTCTCCACCTACACCCAAGAGCCCTAGGCAAGTGCAACTTGCTTCATGATGGATCTCAAGTTTTATTGTTCCATTCCCTTCTTTACATAATTATAAGCCTCTTTAGAACTTAGAGTTTTTGATTTTTATGGATAGATTCTTCTAGATCTACATTATAACTTTAGGGTTTCATGAGTTCATGGAGTTTTCTTGGTTTTGATCTACTAAAACTTGTTATTTTTGAAAACTAATAGTTCCATGAGCAAGAGATGAAATTTCGTATGAATTTGGTTTTTGATTCACCTCATTTCGAGTTAAAATGAAGTTTTTATGGCCAAAAAACGTTTTCTGAATTTTTCATGTCGGCTGAGTGAAATTTTACGCAGAGAATCCTGAAATTGTGTATTTTACGCTGGATAGCATCAAGAATGTAAGATTTTACGCAAAAAACCCTGAAATTGCGTATTTTATGCTGGATAGCATCCAGAATGTAAGATTTTAAGCAGAAAATACTGAAATTACGTATTTTACGCTGGATAGTATCCAGAATGTAAGATTTTACGCAGGGAACCCTGAAATTGCGTATTTTACGCTGGATAGCATCCAGAATGTAAGATTTTACGCAGGAAATCCTGAAATTGTGTATTTTACGCTGGATGGTACCCAGAATGTGATACGCTGGAACCCTCCCCTTTTGCGTATTTTATACAGAATTGAATTTTTGGCGTAAAAAGTGCACATAATGACTGTTTTTGCCAAGTTTAGCTATTTTCTAGCCAGAATTTCGAAAAACTTAAAACATGAAAGTTTTAGATCTTTGTCTTGCCTTTCCGAATATCTCTGGAGCACCTCATTTTGAGTTCGTATGTGGAAGTTATGCCCCGTCTCCCCTGAGCCGCATGATTCATCCACAACTCTTGCACCCTGTTTATATTTAGTTATTGCATATACGCTTATACCAGGTTAAATGTTAATTTTAAATATGTTCCATGACATAATGGTGATCAGTTGTTGTGCACTTTTGACAAATGACATGACATGATAGTAGCCCGTCGTGGCGCACTCTTGACAGTAAATTTGACATGATATATATCTCGAATGCTGTTGCGACGGCTAGCATGTCATGACAGAATTGAATGACCTGGACACCGTGGGCGATTGCGTTTGTACAAATAAACCAGTACTGTCTTGCATCATGTCTAGGATAGGGATCGCTGAGTACCACGGTCAGGGATACCTACAGTAATTGACTAAGGCTAATAAACTAGAATAATTCAGTAGACATGAAGAGATTCCCAGCTACAGGTAATCCCGTTATCTAGGTGCATTAAGTGAACTTGTAGCCTACCGACGAGTAGGGCACATTTCCAACACACGGTCACGTGTTGCATTCTTCATAAAAACAGACATTCGACCTGGATAACCGGATGGTCTGCAGGGCTTGTGGCTGTTGGGATAGTCTCATTGCATCTTGCTAATAACTAGGCCTGAGATAACCCTAGTTAGTTAAAAGTATCAAGTCGTACTCTTGATTGGCCATGATTGATTGGATGGAGTTTATTCCAGCTTAGTCTTATCCTGATCATGTGCAAGATTATGACATGACATGATTATTGATGCTTGCCTTAACAATAACGATCGGGGGTCCAATTTTGTTCAGGCGAAGGGTTACAACCCCGGTCCTTGTTTGGTTTAAGGATTGTAACCTGGCTCCCGGAATAGTTATGTGTCCTCGCTTCGTTTATTGTCTTATTTGCAACCCCATGCCATGTTCGTCATGTTTTACCTTACCTTAATACCATGATTATTTATACTGGCCTTAGCGATAAAGATCGGGGGTCCAGTTCTGTTCAGGCGAAGGGTTACAACCCTGATCCTTGTTTGGTTTAAGGGTTGTAACCTGGCTCCCGGAGTAGTTCTGTGTCCTCTCTTCGTTTACTGTCTTCACTGTACCAATAGTATTTGAGACGGATTTCTATTCAGGTGAAGGGCTGCAACCCCGATCCTTGTTTGGTTTAAGGGTTGTGACCTGGCTACTTGAATGGTTTCCTTGTACTCAGTTTACTGTTGTTATCTCTATTATTATCAGTTCTTTATTTATTACCTTTAATATTCTATTGTGATATGCTGGTTTTAGTTCCTAAGTGAAGGCTCCTTTGTGGCCCTTCCTCTTTCTAGGGTCTGACCCAGCTGATTTTGTGTGGCCAGATATTGGAGCAGCACCAGAGGATCCACCTGTCTTCCAGACAGATGGTGACCACCAGGCGTAATCCTGACAACGAGTTGGTTTCTTTTTGTCCTCCCACTTTATTGTAAAAATTATTCTTTTGAGGTATTTAGCCGACGAGCACGTGTTAGCTCGTATTGTACCTTTATTTACTGTCCGCCTATGGGCTGTAAGATGATTGATAGATCCTAGGGTTGATCATGTATGACTGAACTCTTGCTAGTCTTGACATTTTGCACGACTAGCTTCATGATCATCCAATATGTAATATATGGGATGCCTTGCTATTATATATTTGGTGCTCTGACATCTTGCAACTATTATTGCTTGCTTGAGATTGAGACAATAGGCTGGTTCATGACCATAGGAGACTGTTGGCTTGTAGTTAAACCCTCAAGTATCTAGACAGCCGTGACCGTATAGCGAGGTGGGTTGCACTTCGATATATGTAGCTGGCTATGTACGCCCCTGTACTCCTGTATTCTTATTCGGGGGCGTTACAGGAACCCTTCGCAAGCATCCAATCTTTGCTCCCAAACAGACTGCAACAACCATCATCTGCCAGCCTTCCTACCGAAACCAAGTTGTAGCGCAAACTTGGTACATATCCTACAACTGCAGCCACCCCCTTGTCGTCCATCTTCACACATCCAAACTTGCCACCGCGATATGATGTGAAGATCCTCCTATGTAGAGTGGCGTGATATGATGCCCCCGTGTCATGATCGAGTCACCATTATGACACATGCCACAAGGTTCCTTTGCGTCGGCCGTTGCGATGATGATATCTTCCATTGCTATGAGATCCTCCTGATCATCCTTTCCTTTGGCCTTTTCATCTTTGAGCTTCATGTAGTTCCTCTTGATATGACCCCTTTCGCTACAGTAATAGCAACCCTCATTGCGATCCACAACCACAAGATCCCGAGAACTCCTCCATGCCCTAGCCTGTGACTTGGGTCTTCCCTTCTCATAGAAAGTCACCAGAGCGGACTCCTGTAACGATTTCACTTGCTTACGTCGGACATCCTCATTCAACAAGCTACTTTTGACTACCTCTATCGTGACAACTCCATCAGGTGCGAAGTTGCTCATCGACACCACCAACATCTCCCAGCTTTCCGGCAGGTAACTCAAGAGCAGTAGGGCTTGAAGCTCACCATCAATCACCATCTTCGTCGCAGACAGCTGATTGATGATACCCTGACCCTTGTTCAGATGTTGTGCCACTGGGGCACCCTCCCTGTACTTCGAGTTGATGAGTTGGCGAATAAGAAATGCCTTCTTGCCAGTCGTCTTCCTTTCGTACAGCAAATACAGCTTCTCCCACAATACTTTTGCCGAACTCTCCATGGACACGTGGTGAAATACCGAATCATCCAACCGTTGGTGGATGTATCCAACGGCCTTCCGATCCAGTCATTTCCAATCTTCAGTAACTTTGTCCGTTGGCTTTGTGCTGTCGCCCTCCAACGGACCATGCAAGTCCTTGCACCAGAGTAGATCCTCCATCATTGGCTTCCAAATCGTCCAGTTTCCTCCTGTGAGGGTGATCATACGAGTGTTCATCTGTAACGCCCCAGTCCCAAAATTCTTAGGACTAGGTACGTATCCATGCCAGCTGCATACATACGAAGTATACTCCAATATATGGAAACTCGTATGTATACATAAGCTGTAAAATGCAGTAGAACCATAATAACTAAATCTTGTCCACTAGATAAATAAATGATATAAAAGCAACTTTGAATTTGTCATGTATACAATCGTTGGGCGAAGATAAAGTCCACTACCAACTATCTCAAATAAAACGTACAAGAAGTGATCGATAAAATAATGAGACGAACCAAGCGCAATCGTCTTCGAAAGAATGGAGAAGATCATGGCCTTGGCTAGAACACCTACAAAATCACAGAAGCACACACCTGGAGAGATAACCAGGTCCTCAGAGGGACGTAACAAGATACACAAAGAACATACCATAATAAACTGAATATATAATATGTCACAAACCGAAATAAGTGACAAGGCGACAATAAGGTAATCTAACCGTACTACAGTGTTTATGCAGTTAAGAACAAACCTCCAACGCATGGGCACTCTGGCTCAGTAGCAGTAATCTCAGGTATGGCCCATCAGGATACCATGGACCTCAAAGCATAATATTCATCGAATGTCAGAGGCCAGCAGTAAATCAGTATCAGGATCCAGGACCGTATCTCCCGCGGAGATAACCGGCAATAGAGAAGTGCATACTTGGCCCATACGTCAAGGAACTGTTCTTCCCACCCAATGCCTAACAGAGTCACATCCATGTCTCATAAACATCTACTAACTGCTAAGTCTCCTAACATGCCTCTATTAGCAATTAGCCCTATCGCATGCGCATGGGGGATCAGCCCACACACAAGAACCTCTACATGCTACTCATCTCACACATCCTCGTGGTACAACTGTGTCAAGGTATATGCGATACACTACAGATGGTAGTCTCTTAACTTTAAGTCCATATGCAGTCAAAGGATAATAACAAAGTATATCTAATATCACTGAGCAGACAGTAAATCGGGAACGGTAAAAACTGGAAATAAATGAACAGTGATATATAATAATATGCAACTGAATATAAACAGTATAATGGCAAGGTATTTTGCCTGAGGGTGGTGCGAGAAGCAGCAAAATCCAACAATCAGAATCGTCAACACGAAAGTCAAAATCCACAAGAAGCTCCGGATGCTGAAACAAACATCATGAACGAGTTTGGAATATAAGATATACCTAGAAAATGCCTGTCCAAAATTAAATTCTGGAACAGGGGCAAAATCATAATTTCGGATCAAAACGATGTCCGTCGTTGGACCCACTTTGCACCAAAATGCGTGCCAATATCTATGGTCTCTAAAGTTGTCAAACTACATGTCTACAGATTTATTTTGATGAGACGAACCCAATGGTATGTCCAATTTTGGATTCCGGTGGGCTGTGCACAAAACTTTTTGCCCTTAAACTTTATCCCATTAAACATGAAAATTAAAATCATATTGGCAGATATTTTAACAACATTAACTGTAAAAAGAACAAAGCAACAAAATAGACATGCTCTATTTAATAACCAAATAATGAAATATAGTCAAATAAATTCAAATAATGGTGAACCCTATCTCAAGATACCTAGTACATCATTAATATCAAGTCTTTGGACAGTGATATTAACTGCAAGTGGTACTCTTGGTATAATGATCAAATATTGACAATAAGTCATGTCAAATAATATGCCTATCTTTGGATCGGGTTATTATTCACATGTAAACCTTATAATTTTCACACATTTATCATCACAAGTATATGTGCAATTCGGCCAAGTATTAACCTTCCTTTGGGCTGGTTAATACTCGCATGAATGTACACACACAAACATCCGACATCCCTCATAGACCATCTACGCAAGATATGTCACTTTGGCAACATCTTATTTCAATGAGTCTATTTAGAATATTAGACAACTATTGCTAGTCACAAAAGGCACCAAAAATTTGAATGTTGACTAAATACTTATGTGACTGAATCATGTTCAAATCCATATGTACATACATATTTGAACATTATAACTCAAATAAAATAATCATAGTAACTATCATTTTTGTAATAAAAAAATTGCCAACAGTGTCAGGAACTATAATGAGTTGGCATGATAGTTACTACATTACAAAATTTTGCTATCCTTATTCCAATATGATCTAGATCATTAAAAAATTGCTAATATTTCATGGAGTCGAAATATTTCCATTTCTACATGTCACAAATATTTACATCTAGAACATAAGTTGCAATATGGACTCAACTGATATTATTCTGAACTTAGTGCCTAGGAAAGCTTTAAACCATGTTGATGCTTAATTAGGACTTTCTGCATTAATGATTTTTTCATATCCGAAACTTGCCATTACCAAAATACCGAATTCTTAGTATAATGTGGCCAACCTAATCGCATTAATCAACAAAGAATTGACTTGAAAGGAAATCCAAGTTTTCAAAATACTAGAATCCGTAGACAATCAAACTATTACCTTGGCTAAAAGCCAACATCATCTTAAGATATCTGTCACGACCCGCTTCCGGATAACCGAGTACGAGTTCATGTCCAAGCCCAGCCTACACCATGATATAGATGGTAGAACGTTGTCTAGTACACACAATAACATCCTCCACAGATACAATAGAACACAAATACAAATCGTACTCAGCAGTGACACAAACCAAGGAAACAAGAGTACGATAGATAATGAAATAATAATATCCAAATCCAATGACATCCAGAACAATAAAATATCGTCCATCCAGGAACAAATTAAATCCGATCCATTTAAGAAAATAAACTAAGGCATGTATAAAGGTAAATCTAGATCCCTCTAGAGATCAATCATGGCTATTGAGTCTCGTACCAACAACGTCAATACTACCCATTACTGGTCCATAACATAAAAGTGCTAGAGATACTCGTCCTCACCTATAACAACGATCCAGTCAGGAAAGGAGCAGAGTATAACCATATTACAATTAATGTTGTTAGTCCAAAATAAGTTAGAACAACGAGAAACGATGATGGCAAAGAGTATATAAAGAACTAGTACTAGCAAGATATAAACTAGCAAGATATGAACTAGCATAATGTAATCTAGCAAGGTATGAACTAATAAGATAAGAACTGGCAAGATGTAAACTAGCAAGATGTGATCTAACAAGATATGATCTAACAAAATATGAACTGGCAAGATGTGAACTAGCAAGATGTAAACTATAAAGGAATAATAGGAACAACTATGTGTGTGTGAAATACCTTTTAATACGTGAACGGCTGGGCTAATATGGCACATCATACGATGGCTATCCATAATAAAAGGGTACGGCTAACTCATACGTTGGTGTACGACTTAGCTATCCACAATCAAAATATTTGGGTTTGTTCACGTACTTACTGAGTATTTCCCCTTCCGACTCTCTAACAATAAATAACGGTCAATAATACACTAAGAAGGATATGATAACTATGGTGTCACAATCGTGTCTCAATGGAATATCAAGCAATGACACAACGGGATATCAAACAAGATAACTATAGAGTAAACGCTATAATGAACTAAAACATAAATGCAATACTGTACTTGCCTGAATCCTTGCACAAACCATAGCCACAAGTAGAGAATGAGGGGAATGCTGATCTAGAAGCTGTCAACCTATAACCCATAACGCACCACGAACCGTGCACGAAAACCATAAATCAATTCTAATATTCTAGTTCTAAATTCATAGAATAGTGACTAGTTGGGTTACTAATCTAATAATAATTCTAGAATAAATTACTTAAAAACATCATTTAACCTAATAATAATCTAAATATAATCTAAACATGCAAGCTTGGCCATCAAAAGTCATGTTTCCAATTTTTGGAAACCATGGCACACAAATCGAGGTGTGCCGTTGTCTATCTAGTCAAACGCTGTGAACTCTAGATTTTGAAACTACATTTTGGTAGATTTCAGCGCCACGAGTGCACTGGAATCAACCGTGCCGCAAAATCACGCTTTGGTCAAAAGATATCGTCGTTATGGCTGATCGTGACCAAAACGGTGATCAACCGATCAATTCTGAGTTCAACAGAATAACTAAAATAATAAATTAATGAAATAATTTCTGGAAAAATTATATGTCGTAGATCTCTGTGTTAGCTTTCCGAAACTTCAAACGGTTCATGATTTTGATTTTCGGTCCTCCCGGAACCTCGAAAACACCGAAACGTGTCAAGTTTCGGACAACCGACACTCTACGAATTTTCCAAAAATTTAGGAAGAAATTATATGAAAATAAATTACATATTCAAAAAACTTACCTAGATACGAATCCAACAAAAAAACGACACACGAAAAGTATGTCAGAGTTGACGGCAATCGCTTCGGGAAATCGGGATTCTCCAAGATCAAAATTCTTCAAAATCGGCTGAGAATAATTAGGGTTTAACTATTCTGCGATATATATATATATATATATATATATATATATATATATATATATATATATATATATATATATATATATATATATATATATATATATATATATAAAGGGCGGTGGCTTAGAGACCCGGGTCCGCGTTGACCAGCAGGGTCGGGTCGCTGACGGGCGGGCCCAGCGCCTGAGTGCGCAGTGAATGGCCAGTGGGCCAGGCCTGCTGATTGGGCCTGCTGACTGGGTAATTATTTAGGAAAATGGGTTTTATTAACCCGAAAATAGTTTTTTAAGCAGTTTTACTTACATAAAATTATAATAATTACTAAAATACTTATAAAATTATGGAAAAATTCTAGAAAATATAAAATAACATAATGAACCCTTTAAAAATATTTGGGGTCAATATTTTCTCATAGTCTTGCATAGTAAATTCTAGAAGTCTTAGAAAATAGATTTTTCCTATATTTAATTATCTAAAAATTCCAGAACAATTGTAGAAAACTACAGAAAATATATTTAACCTAATAGAGCCTAAAGAAAAATATTGGGTCTCAAAATAGTCACAAATGGCCTCAAAATAAATTATGAAAGTCATTCATAAATATAAATCTTCATAGAATAAATATTTAAAAATATATAAAAATGTCTAAAAATCATAATAAAATATAATATAGCTATAGAATGTTATAAACCCTATCTAGAGGTCATGTGACCACAAGATGGTCCATAATCACCTATGGGCTTAGTCATAACTCCTATGATCATAGAAAATTAAATATAAACTAATCAAATAAACATAAAAAATATCATTAAATTATAATTGGGGTGGCAAATGCCACATACTGTCCCCCTTAAAAATATTTTTGTCCTCAAAATCAACATGTCATACTAAGTAACTTTTACAGGCAAACTCTAATTTTTTTTTCTAGTTTATATCATGGAAAGGTTTAAAAATCTAAGATTACTAATCTAGCATTAACCAAACATGCATGCTAACTATAACTATGGAAAGCCTTTAAGGAAAACTATTTAACTACATATACCTTCAGGTCGAGTCACCGCTACAAATGCTTGATCTTGTCCTCCTGGCCCTCCATGAGCATGTGCTGGGTCTTGACGAGTAAATACTGTTGGGCAACCTCTCACTTGGTACGTAGTCGATCCACATGATAAGCATTGTCCTAATCTTTTGCGACATACATCAAAATGATGGCCTGGACTTTGACAGTATAAGCATGTAATAATCGACTGGATCTGATTTTGCTGCTGCAGGAAACGAGGCTACAGGTGATAGTGCTGGGGTGAAGTCTTTTCTGGAATATTGGGACGTTTTGTCGATCCCAATTGGTTGTTACGTCCTCCATTTGTGTCTCTATCTCTCTTCTGCTTGCACTTCAGCTCCTTCTCTACGTTCTGTGCAACTTTCAAGATTCTTTCATATGTGGTGGCCTTGCTGGTGGCGATGGCTATACGAATTTCATGTGAAAGCCCTTTTCTGAATTTCTTGGCTTTCGCTGCAGGGGTCAAGGCATCTGCGAAGCGACTGAGGTGGGAGAACTCTACGGTGTACTCGTCGATGGAGAGGTCGCTCTGCTCCAGGCTCTCGAACTCGTTCTCTAACTCCTCTCTAGCCGCATCGGGGTAGAATTTTGTCTTGAACAGCTCCTTGAACTCTTCCTAAGTCACGTCTGGTGCGGTGAATCGGGACTCGTCTCTATACCACTTGCGGGCGATGCCGTAAAGCTGCAAGCTAGCTGTCTCGACCTTCACATCTTCAAGAATTTGAGCCATCCGGAGGTTGCGATCCACGTTTTCTAACCAGTCGTCCGCGTAGAGAATCCCTTCCATCCCTTTGAACTCCCTGGGCCTAAGGTCCATGAAATTATTGGAAGTTCCAGGGTGCAGTGGGGGAGCATCTCTAGTCTGAAGAGCCACCCTCAAGGTATCATGGAAGATGTCGGCCTACTGTGTCTGGGAAGTGATAAGTTGCTGGAAGATCCCAAGGAGCGTAGCATTGTCTAGTACTGGTGCTGGAGGCAGGACATATGCTGGGTGTTGGAGTAGGTAGAGGAAATTAGAAAGGAGGTGGAATGTCGTCTCGGTAAAACCTTAAGGTCTGTGGCTATGACGTCTCACGCAGATAAGTAAACTGACCTCCGTGTGTCAGTGGGGTTCCGTCTATGAAAGATCCGCCTACAGTTGATGGGGTATTCTGGGGAGCGATATTTCTGTCTTGAGAATCCATTAGCTGCAATAAAAGAAACATGATTAAACGGCGGAAAGATTCAAGCAGGATGGAAATCAAGAAAAAATTAAAGTCAAAGGTGGAGATCAATAATCAAACATATGGAGGATGTCCTTAAAATCTAATCCTATTCGCAGGCCCGCAGTAGTACGACTAACTTATGTACTACCACGAGTTCGCAGTCTTTGCAAAAATGGACTTGCATGGGCCACCATAAAAACTTGTCACGACCCGCTTTCGGATAACCGAGTACGAGTTCGTATCCAAGCCCAGCCTACACCACGGTATCGGCGGTAGAACGCTGTCTAGTACACACAATATCATCCTCCACAGATACAATAGAACACAAATACAAATTGTACTCAGCAGTGACACAAACCAAGGAAACAAGAGTACGATGGATAATGAAATAATAATATCCAAATCCAATGACAAAGAGACTGAAATACAGAACAATAAAATATCGTCCATCTCGGAACAAATCTGATCCATCTAAGAAAATAAACTAAGGCATGCATAAAGGTAAATCTCGATCCCTCTAGAGATCAATCATGGCTCATGAGTCTCGTATCAACAACGTCAGTACTACCCACTGCTGGTCCATAACATAAAAGTGCTAGCAATACTCGTCCTCACCTATAACAATGATCCAGTCAGGAAAGGAGCATAGTACAACCATATTGCAATTAATGTTGTTGGTCCAAAATAAGTTAGAACAACGAGAAACGATGATGGCAAAGAGTATATAAAGAACTAGTACTAGCAAGATATAAACTAACAAGATCTTGTTTGCCATTAAATATCAAAGACATGTATTACAGAAACACTAAAATTGATTGCAAACTCGCTTATACAAAGAAAAGCCTAGAAAAAAATCCTAGGAAACAATCTAAGTACAATTGTTTAGTTTTTTATTCTAGGGGTGACGGTGGAGGCTCGAAAAAGTGTATCAACTCTGCCTTACTCCTTGGACTATCCGTCGCAGTCTTTAGCTCTTGAAAAAATTGCCTTTCAAAGGTTGCCAGCCTGTTGCAGGGGTGTGGCACCCTGCTATTTATAGTGATATGTATTTTGAACCGCATAGATGGCCCGTGGCCACGTGGCTAATTATCACGTGAAGACCTGCTCTTTGGCCGCCAGCTGGCGATTTATTGGGATTTTGTTACAGCAAATCTGGGTGGTTGAGACTTGGTCAGCATGCCACGTGTCCTATCGCAGGATAGGAATCATTTTGAGCCGCATGAGCCTCTCAGTTTTCGGCCATGTTGGGCCGTATAAGACTCATGCGGCTTAGGTCATAGTCATCCTTAGTCCGCATGTTGCTTAAGGACTTTTGAGCCATATAGATTCTGTATTTTGGGCCACATAATGCTCATGCGTCTTAGGTTGCAGTCATCCTTGGCCGTATGAAGCTCAGAGACTTTAGGATCGCATAGGTTGAGCCGCATAAGGTTCATGCGGCTTGGGTAGCAATCCTTCTGGCCGCATGACTTTGTCTGATCACGTCTTATCTTTTTGTCAGAATGTCAGAGCTGTCATTTTTGTCAGCTTTGACAGAATTTGTCCGTTTTATCAGACGAACTGACCAACTTGGTCGCATATCTTTCTTCTGCGGCTCGAATCAGTCTGCTTGCAGACGGGCACATAGGGTGTTGAATCTGTCATCTGGCTCTCCTTTATGCAGACTAGTTTGGCCTAAAGTACTTATGCAGTAAATTGTGACCCGCATGAACCCCATATTTCCTATACTTCTACAAGACCCCCTTCAAAGTTTTCAAATTACAAATTTGGAATACTTTGAATAAGAAGCATGGAGATATATCAAGCCACAGGAAGTCTTCAAGTCAGGAGAGACCTCTAGTCGCAGGATATTTTCAAGCCGCAGAGAGATCTTGAGCCGCAAGGAAATCTTGAGCCGCAGGGAAATCTTGAGCCGTAGGAAAATCTTGAGCCGTAGAGAGACCCCATCTAGCCTGCCAGCTGTCACTGCTATATTTTCTTGATTCGGTTTTAGATTTGGGTTCTCTTTTTGAGATAAAGTCGAAGATTACTAGGGATAAAATCCCCAAACGTCGTTATTATCTTTAATGATCTCGAGAACCGAATAGGCACTTTTCGAGATAAAGCCGACGGTTACTAGGGATAAGATCCCCAAACGTCGTCATTATCTTTAATGATCTCGAGAATCGAAGAGACACACTTCAGAAACTCTATAATAGGCATCATTCGGAGAGAGATTTTTCTCTTTCACCTTCTTCTCCTTCGTCTTCATCTTTATGTCTCAATTTAGCCATGGCTCCAAAAGTTTCCAAGTCGACTGGTGCTGCGGCCAAAGGAAAGGGACTTGTCTTTCCGTCGAGAGCGGCAGACTCTCCTTTCATTCATCCCGACGTGCAACCCCCATCAAGGGTAAGGATAGTGGAAAGATGATGACTAAAATTTTGAATGGCCATAACACATATTTTATGCGCGGGCCTGTCATATATTGCCTCTGTGCTTTAAGCCTGGTCGATACATGCCATATCTCATTTGGATCGCATGTGTTCTGTATGATAGGGCCGCATGGGTTGAGCCGCATAAGCGCTGCTTATTCAAATTTGAAACGCATAAGTGCCCCAAGACTGATCCACATGAACACTTCATGACTGAGCCACATATGTGCCTCATGACTGAGCTACATGAGCACTTCATGACTGGACCGCATGAACCGCATAGGTGCCTCATAACTGAGTCGTATGAGCACTTCATGACTGAGCCGCATAAGTGCCTCATGACCGAGCCGTATGAGCACTTCATGACTGAGCCGCCTAAGTGTCTCATGACTGAGCCGCATGAGTTCTGTTCGGCTAGGCCGTATAACTGGCTAGGCCGCATAACTGAAAAAGGAGCCCATTCACTTTGTTTTCTTCTCGTTGCTAAGCTCTCTTTTTTTATATTTTGTAGGGATCTGGCTAGGAAACTTCTCCAGGACCGGTGTCGGCGATAGAGTGAAAATGCACCATTATGACACATACATCAGACAGCTCAAAACTCTTTATGCTTCTAAAGAGTTTTCCTCGTGATATTTTAGCATACACACCAGACAACTCAGAACTTTTCATGATTTGGAAGAGTTTTTCCCAGGTGGTATGAAGAGCCTTTATACCTCGGAGAGTTGGACGGTGGTCAGGCGTCATCATGAACGTCCTGTCTTCGCGGCTCTCAAAGTAGGCAAAACCACCATCAGCGATGTTGTTTTGAAGGTATGGTCTTTTGGAGGAGCGGGGCTAAGGTATCCGCAATACGGAAGGGAGAACACTATGCTATATTTGCCCTCCTTCGGGCAGCTCCTTGGAGATTCAACAGCCTTGTTTGCTTCTCAGTAGTAAAACATGACTTCTTTCGAGCGCCACGAAACTGCTTTTTGGTGAAGACGAAGTGCTGTCAAACTGACCAAACTATGTATTGCTAGATTTTCTGCTGCTGATGTAGTCCTATGAATGTAACTGATTTTGAATAAACAGAATACATTCACTCTATTCTTTATTTGTGGTATTTTTGTGGCGCTTGTACTAGAGGACCTAATACAACATTTTGTGTTTGATAAAGGATATCCTACCGGGGGACTTTTTGTGGACCTATTGCCTTTTTGTGCATCTGAAAATGCGAGCAAATAGATTTGAATGACATTTTGTGGACCTACTACCCTTTGGTATACCGATGGTGCGAGTAATAGATTAGGATAAGTTTTATGGACCTATTACCCTTCTACGCACTGGTGGTACAGGTAATAGATTAGAATAACTTTTGTGGACCTATTACCCTTCTACGCACTGGCGGTACAGGTAATAGATTTTGAAACAAAACCCATCAGAGGTAATATGGACGTGATAGGTTTTGTGGTCTTAACACCATGTCTTTTATCCCGGGTTGGGCACAGGTGTTAAGTCGGAAGACTATCGGTATCAGAGGTAATATGGATGTGACACACGATAATCAGGAATAATTTTTGGTGGACCTATTACCCTTTTGCGTACTGGTGGTACGAGTAATAGATTCGAGACAAAACCCAACATAGGTAATATGGACATGATAGGTTTTGTGGTCTTAACACCATGTCTTTTATCCCGAGCTGGGTACAGGTGTTAAGCTGGAAGATTGTCTATATCAGAGGTAATATGGACGTGTTATATGATAATCGAAATATCAGAGCAGAAGTTCAGAGGTATTAATATACGTGACTTGTCACTCGGAGAGATGTAATGTGAGTCCCCTTGGAGGGAACATAGTGCAAATTCAGAGGTACCTGATGTACATAACTCGACACTCTAGGTAGTATGGGGATGTTTTTAAACATAGTATTTCTTTAGGAACTTGTTGTTTATGTGCATCATGAGCAAGTCCCCATTCTGCTTTGCGAGCCGGTATACGCCATTGGAGAATATAGTCTCGATGATGAACGGACCCTCCCATTTAGGCTGAAATTTTTCGGGGGTCTTGTGAGTCATGACCATTGGTCTACGAACGGCCAAGACGAGATCGCCGACTTGGAATATTCTCTGTTTGACTTTCTTATTGAAAGCCCGAGAGATGCGTGCTTGGTAGAGCTCTATGCTTTGTTGAGCTTGTAAACGCTTCTCGTCTAAGGCTTCCAGTTCTTGTAGCCATCGGCGGTGGTTGTCTTCCGATGTCAATCGGTAAGTAAGGGCCACACAAAGCGAGGGATCTGAGTCTCCAATGGGATAACTACCTCGCTTTCGTAAACCAGAGAGAACGGTATATTTTTCGTAGCCGTCCGACTCGTAGTATGGTACGCACATAAGCATTCGCCCAACTTTTCCTTCCAGTCGTGCTTGTTTGAAGACACAAACTCTTAAGAAGCTTGATTACGGTCTTGTTAAAGGCTTCAGCCAGACCATTAGACGATGGGTTGTAGGCCGTTGAAGCCACATTCTGTATCCGATTCTTGTCACAGAATCGATAGAAGGCATGGCTTGCGAACTGCGGACCATTGTCATGAATGATCCTCCGTGGCAGTCCAAAACAGTAAAACTACGTGATGTTTTATGTAACTGATCACGTTTGATGTCTTTACCTCTGCTAGTGGAACAGCTTTTATCTATTTAGAGAAGTAGTCGGTAATTTCAAGTATAAACCGGTACCCTTTGGACGACGGCAGGGTGATCGGGCCAATGATGTCCATTCCCCATGCTTCAAATGGCCAAGAGGCCACCGTTGGGTGCAAGAATTCGGATGGCAGATGTATAAAATCTGTGTAGATCTGACAAGCCTTGCACTTCTTTGCATAGTCGACTACGTCTGCTACCATTATAGGGCAGTAGTAACCCATCCGACGGAGACGGTCCGGCAACTTCGGGCCCAGTTGGTGAGCCCCGCAAATGCCCTTATGAGCCTCGCGTAAGACTTCTTTAGCTTCTGCATTTGACAGACATCTTAGCAGTAGTCCATCGTAAGATCATCGATATAACATTTTTGTCTCCGTATCATAGAAGAATCTGAGAGAGAGTCTCCTGATTGAAGTTGCTTCCTTCACATTCTATGGCAGAATTATGTAGACTGCAAAGTCGATGAGCGGGCGCCTCCAGTCTTGTATGTCTTCGACTAGATGATGAGTATCATTTGGAAGTGCCAAGGAAGCGGCGACGCCTGCTAGGGCATCGGCTTTGATATTTTGGAGCCTAGGAACATGCTCTATAAAGAACCCTTCTAAGGTTGCAATGATGGCAATTGCTGTCTGATAGTAGAAAATCAGGTCCTCGTTGCGAACCTCGTATAAGACTCGGATCTGGTTAACAACCAACTACGAGTCACCGTACGCTTCCAGGTACTTGATCCCCACTTCTTTTGCGAGTTGGAGTCCGATGACTAGAGCGTTATATTCGGCTACGTTGTTTGAGCAGGATTCTGTAAGAGAATATGCCCGATTGACCACCAGTCCAGAGGAAGAAATTAATACCACCTCGACTCCAGCGACGATATCATCTTGTGGCCCCGTTTTTGAAGCACCGTCAAAGAACATTCGCCAAATGGCATCATGTGAAGTCATGTTTGAGGCGACGACTTCGTCGGGGATGTTTTCATAAATTTTGGCTATTTCTGAGCCCGGATAGGCTGCTAAGTAGTCGGCCAGGGCTTGACCTTTGACAGCCTTCTGCGGAACAAAAACTATGTCGTAGGGGGATAACAGTATCACGCAGGTGGCTAGACGAGAACTGAGTGCACCTGGTTTGGTCATGAAAACCCAGAGAGGATTAACTCGTGAGATAACATGGATGGTCTGCCCTGTCACATAGTATCGTGTTTTCTGAATGGCGAACACTAGGGCAAGGTACTCCTTCTCCACGGCGGTGTACCTATGTTTCGGTCCTACCACCATCCGGCTGAGATAGTAAATAGCTTGTTCGTGTCCTGCATCATTATTTTATGCTAGCAATGCACCGAGGGAGTGTTCCATCGCCCGTACATAGAGCAGGAAGGGCTTTCCGACGACCGGGGCTACTAGAACTGGCGGATTCGTCAGGTATTCCTTAATGTCGTCAAAGGCACGCTGACATTCCTCGTTCCATACGAAAGAGACACCTTTCCTCATGAGTTGAGTGAAGGGTTGACGTCGCCCTGAGAGGTTAGATATGAACCTCTTAATATAGGCTAGTCTTCCCAGAAGGCCGCGGAGTTCACGGAGGTTCTTTGGTGGACTCATCTCCAGGATTGCTTTTGTTTTATCCGGGTCTATGTGAATGTCCCAGGAAGTAATGACAAATCCCAAGAACTTTCTGCTAGACACGTCCGGAAAAGACTTGGTGGGATTCATCTTCAGATTGTGCGCTCGTATGAGGTCAAACACTGTTCTCAAATCATGTAAGTGATCATTTTTGGAGCAGCTTTTGATGGCAATGTCGTCAACGTAACACTCCATTGTGTTGTGCAAGTGATCTATGAAGATGACGCTCATAGCACGTTGATATGTAGTACCGGTGTTCTTCAGTCCGAAGGGCATGATCGTATAACAATACACATTGATCGTTGTTCGAAATGATGTATGCTTCTCATCGTCAGCAGATATTTTGATTGATTGTATCCTAAAAATCCATCCATAAAAAACATGCGCTCGAAGCCACACGTATTATCGATCATTATGTTGGTGATCGGAAGAGGGAATTCATCCTTAGGGCATGTCGCATTCAAATTGCGGAAGTCGATGCAAATTCGAAACTTTTCATTCTTCTTGATGACTGGTACTATGTTGGCTACCCAGTCTGGATGCTACTCTTCACGGATGAAACTGCTAGCTATAAGCTTGTTTACTTCTGCTTCAATATAGTGCATGATGTCTGGACGAAATCGTCGCTGCTATTGTTTGACAGGTTTTGCGTTCGGATAAATGTTGAGCTTATGAAGTATAATCTCGGGATTTAGACCTGGCATGTCTTCATAGCTCCAAGAAAATATATCGATGTATTCTCTGACGAGTTGCAACAACGACTCCCGCTCTCCATCTGTCAGGCTTTTACTGACGAAGATTGGCTTTGAAGAGGATTCATCCCCGAGGTTAACTTGCATGACCTCGTCTTCAGTAGGAGGGTCTCTTAGTTTGAAGTGCTTCTTCCATTGTGCATCCAGATGTTGGACCCATGGCTCCAACTCAAGCGGTTCGAGTAGGTCTTCGTCTCCCTCTTCAATATCAGCGGATTCATGTTGACAGATAATGTCTGTCTGAATATATCTCCAATGCTGCTATCGGAGTCGTAAGTGGGTGACTTGGACGAATGAGAGTGCCACTCGCATTCTTTATTGGAACTCTCGGGCGTTGTTGCTGGTGTAACGTACCCGAGGCCGTATCTGGATTTGTGATAATAGTCCTGAGGTTTTCCAGCCGATGCTGACAGCTGTAGAGGTAATCGCCGACCGTTGTCGTGATTCAGACCCGAGGTAGCCTTCATGTCGTACCCCAGATTTTACATGAAGTACTTGGCTTGAGGACTATACAGGTAGAGTTGTAATCTTCCAACATCGGGTCCGAGATCGAACTCTTATGACGTAAAAGATTGAGGACCTTCTTTTCGGACAAAGATGATCGTGTGATCACATCCTCTTCTATCTGGGACTAGGAAATAAGTGCCTTTAATGGGAGCAAGTTGATTTGGGGTATGGACGGTTGTTACCTGTGTGTACAGGCTAACGTCTAGACAGTCCCATGTAGCATACATTAGATTAAGCTTATCATACTCAGAATAGTCTAATGGCAGCCTCTTATTGATGAAATAAGGAATTTTGTCCACAGGGATTACATCATCAGGAGAGGGGCTATCCACCTGTGTAACCAGGTACTTGGTGATTTCTACGTCCTCTTCGGCTACCCCCTACGACCTCAGAGGTTGGGATGCTGTCTTGGACAACTTGACCACCATGGGTTCAGCTTGTGGTATTGACTTACCTGAGGGTGTTGGATCGACACTTGGTTGCCGGCTCGTCTTGGGAAAATGGATGACAATTGGATCGACAAGGGACTTTGTGTCTTCTGGTTGCCTTTGAGTAGATTTTGGCAATCGGATCACCATCAGCGTTACAGAGGGCCTCGCATCCTCCTGTTGCCTTTGATTAGATTTTGACAATCGGATCACCATCGACCCTATGACAGGTTTTGGCTCCTGGCTGGATCTCGGGAGCCGGATGACCATTGGTTCCAACTGCGCAGGTGAGGTAGGAGAATCGAGCACCTCTTTATGCAAAGTTGCGATGAAGGGTACGGCCTTGCCCCGTTTATGGGCCTGGAGATGAATTCTCAAGGGTTCCTCTGGCCCTGTGCTGGCCTCCAGTTCGTCAGTTATATGTTTCTTGGATTCGTCATATAGACAAGCCTCCGAAGAGTAATAGGATTCAACCCCTTTGAAGGGATCGATGTCGGCGAATTCAATCTTCATGAAGCCGTGCTTACTGACATACTTGAAGCTCTGGTGAAGGGTGGATGGCACGATCATATAATCATGTATCCATTGACATCCCAGGAGGATGTTGTAGGACGTGTCTGCATCTATGACGTAGCAGGTAACCTCCGTCTTCAGGTCACCAATTTGATATTTCAATCGGATCTTCCCCAGGGGATAGCTTCTTTCCGAGTTGAAACCGCTAATGACAGTATTGGTCGACGCTAGCCGGTGCATAGGGATGCCCAAAAGTTGGAGCAAGCTTTTCGGGATGATGCTTATTGACGAGCCGGGGTCGATATGCATCCGATCCACCTTGATGTCGCCTATGTATCTAGTGTAGTACAAGGGGCGATCATGCAAGTTGGACTTGATCAACATATCCTATGGAGTAAATATGATATTGGACATTGCATCTGTGCCATTGCTGCCCTGTAGATCTGCTGATGGGTCTTCCCATGGAGGCTTGACCGGGGCTAAGTAGGCGTCAGCATTTTGGAGTACTTCGCTCAATGCGACACGAAGATCCTTGGAGAGCCTTAGGAGCTCGTATAACGACAACTTTGATGGCGTATTAGCCAATTGTGCTAATACGTCAAAGTTGTAAGGTTTCTCCAGCCCCTGAGGTGTATCGTTATGGAGTGGCCTGTCGAAGCGGGTTTCCTTTGGCTTGGACTTATCTGCCGGAAGAGGCTGAGGCAGCCTTGGAACATTCGAGACAGGCAACATTGCCGGCTGAGGATCTTCGACTGAACTGCCCAGTGTGGGCTGGACTTGTTCTCCAGACCGGATAACAACGACTGCTGCTTCCTCAGCTTCGGCTAAAATTGTATGGCAGGATCTAGACTTCCTGCCCTTCTTCTTATTGGTAGGAGATGACACTGCCTGGGTAACATCGGGCACTAAGTCCGGGTGCATCCACATGATCTCTCCCCGCGAAGTGGTGAGAGGTACCAGTCCAGATGTCTGGTTCTGGACGGGTGAAAGATTGGTAACCTCCATTGTCACCCAAGGGACAGGTGTTACCCCGTCTGGAGTACTTGTTGGAGGGAAGTCGCCGAACTGTATTGACACCATGTTCGCAGCCACAGTAAGCTCTTCAAAATCTATCGACAAAGCTTTGGAGTCGATAAGACTCTGGATGTATCGCTTTAATTGGAAGCAGTCATGAGTGGAATAATGGACATAGCGGTGAAAGTAACAATATTTTGGATCTTTCATTTCTGCCGTTCGGGGCTCGTGCCTTGGTGGAGGGAGCTGGATCCTACCCCCTTGCAAGAGCATATCGAAGATAGGTTTGACATGACTATCTTCAAATGAGTAATTCACCTTGGGCCATTGACCTTCCGCCTATTTTTATTCAGGCTTCTTGGTCGTATTTACGACCATGGCCTGTTTGCCTTTACTATCCCGGTTGGAGGTACCACCACTATTGTTGTTGCTGGAGGTGGAACCAGGACGTTTGCCCTTATCCTCTCCATCTGGGATGTATAATCCCAACTGGCGAACCTTCTTCAATTTTGCCTCCGTATTGGTAGCACTTATGATGAAGGTCATCCAATCCCTGAACTGATCATTGCCCATCCAGAGGCTAATTGCGAGGAGCAGCTTCTTCTGGCAGATTTCAATCAAGGAGCTCTCAGGATTGTCTTGGGGAAATCTCATTGCGGTTTGGCGAAACCGTTTGATATAGTTCCTTGTTAGCTCCCTCTCTCCTTGAACGATGTCCATGAGAGATGACATTGTCACATCATGCCCCACTTTATAAAACCTCACCAGGAACATATGCTTGAAGCCGTCAAAAGAATGGATGCAGTTGTCGGGAAGGTTGCCGTACCAGTCGAACGCAATCTCCTCCAATGCTCCGATGAATAATCGTATGAGGATGGTGTCACTATGCGACAAGTAGTCGATTGAGACCTCAAAGTAAGTCATGTACCGACTAGCAGAGGTCTTTCCGTCATACGAATCGATATGAAACGGCTTGTACCATGGTGGAAAAGGCACATCTCTCCATGCGACGAGATACGGCTGCCGTATTCTGAGGTCCCGAGAGGAGTCTCGGGCATTGAACATTGCTCGAAGTTCCTGGGCTTCCCTCCTTGCCTCCTTGTCTTCATCTACAGCTGAAGGGATGGATTCTTCTAAAGGATCATCACCCAAAGGAGGGGCGGTCGTGTTAGAGTCTGCATTGACTGCGGGTCCCAAGCTTGTTTGTCCGGGTGTCCTTGCTGGTTGTGTTGGCAAGGCAGCTTTAATTTCGTCTACTGACTTGACCAAGGACAAGAGCATGGCTTCAAGTACTTCTAGACGTTGTCGGTCTTTGGGTGCCTCATGATCATCGTCAGCCATAAAGACTGTCCGTACATGGGTAGAGGAGGAAGGGACCTTAGCAGAGGTGCTCTCCGTGTTGTATTCTCGTACAGAGAAATCGTCGAAAAATGTCGGAATGTCATCTTCCTCGGACTCGGAAGGGGTGCTTCCCCTTGCGCAGGAAGCCGCATCGTCTTGGCGAGGGTGGTCGCCCTCAGGGAAGTCCAAGTCTGTAGTATAGTTCCGGAGAATCTCCACCCCCTGTGTATACTCCTGGTACACCGGGTTGTTGCATATATTGAGGGGACTGCTACCCCCAGCTTCATCTACTCCCAAGGAGGCCAAAGGTGCACCCGTAGGTGCTGGAAGCTTCTTTCTGGATCGTGTGCCTATATAGACACCCCCTGTGGTTGTTGGCAGCAACCCTCTAGATGAGAGTTTTTTTGCAGTGCTGGCTGAGATTGTCGGGCTGGAAGAGCCTGTCTTCTTTTCCCCTTGCCGGGAGAAACCTTCCGAGTTGAATTACAAGAGGCAAAAGAAAACTCCTCGTCTCCCAAAATTTGTACCTGTTTCTCGAGTCATTGTCAGACAGGTGCTGGCTGCTGCAGTCATTGAAAAATGGACTGCCGATCTTCAGGTGCTGCAATTTGTCGCAGCAGTAGTTGACGATGACTTGGGTGCAATGATGTCCCGAGAGGGACTCATCGCATGCCAGTTACCTCTTTGTGTTTGTGAGTGATCACCTCACGCAAGTCGATAGCAGGTTGATCTACCTTTGCACCAAACTTGTGGACTCGGGTATCCCGAGCACACAGGTGCGTAGGTACCATGTTTGCTTCCTGATCTGAGGCTAGTAAAAGCACTTGCTCTCGATCGTTGGAGGGAGACTTTAAAGACCGACACTGTTCGTTAACCCTGGGGGACTGGACGCGGGTGGTTCTATACAACTTCCCATCAGGAGGCCCTATAAGAGTTAACGGTGCCCGCTGACGGTCAGTAGCTTGGAAAGTTGACTGGGCTTGTTGGGCTCGCACTGTCCTAGACTCCTTCAACTTAGTGTCTGAAGGCGCATAGTAAGAAGAGTCCTGATTGGAATATTCCATAATCTCAATGGGCCATATGGAGTCGGGTCCGCATGAGAGACGGTCGAATACAGAGCTTCTGACAGGGCCGCATGAGACACTCTATCTATGGCCAGGATTGGCTGCCGCATGGGCCATCTTCCTGTGGCCAGAGTTGGCTGCCGCATAAGCCGTCTTCCTATGGCCAGAGTTGGCTGCCGCATGGGTCGTCTGTCTGCGGCCAAAGTTGGCTGCCGCATGGACAGACTGCCCATTTCTCTTATGCGGCATCTTCTTTGTCCGCATGGATTTCCCTTGTGCCTCTAAAAAATCAGCATCGTAGTGTTTTTTTTACTGGATTTGGGGATAGTGGGGTCTTCTGCGGTCGAAAGCAAAGTCGCATGAGAGCTTCGATAATCGTCTTGAGGCGTAGAAGGAGCTTTTTCGAAAACTTGGTTGGGGGCAACAGTTTTGTACGCCGACGTCCTACGAGTCCTCTTTGGGTTGGCTCGCTTCTGTGACGGGCTGGCGCTCCCTTCAGAGGGCATTTCTTCGAAGACTTGTTGGTCAAAATGAACCATAAGCATTTGCTGCATAGAACCGAGCTTGGACGTATCGGATTGAGTCACCAACTTCTCATCAGAGGAGAAGGAAGTCCCCAGCAGTGTCGCCATCGTGTTTGCCATTAAATATCAAAGACAGGTATTACAGAAATACTGAAATTGATTGCAAACTCGCTTGTACAAAGAAAAGCCTAGAAAGAAATCCTAGGAAATAGTCTAAGTACAATTGTTTAGTTTTGATTCTGGGGGTGACGGTAGAGGCTTAGGAAAGTGTATCAACTCTGCCTTACTCCTTGGACTATCCGATGCAGTCTTTAGCTCTTGAAGAAATTGCCTTTCGAAGGTTGTCAGCCTTTTGTAGGGGTGTGGCACCCTACTATTTATAGTTACATGTGTTATGAGCCGCATAGATGGCCCGTGGCCATGTGGCCAATCAGCACGTGAAGACCCGCTCTTTGGCCGCCAGCTGGCAATTTGTTGGGATTTTGTTGCAGCAAATCTGGGTGGTTGAGACTTGGTCAGCCTGCCACGTGTTCTATCGCAGGATAGGAATCATTTTGAGCCGCATGAGTCTCTCAGTTTTTGGCCATATTGGGCCGCATAAGACTCACGCGGCTTAGGTCGTAGTCTTCCTTAGTCTGCATGTTGCTTAAGGACTTTTGAGCCGCATAGATTCTGTATTTTGGGCCACATAAAGCTCATGCGACTTAGGTTGCTGTCATCCTTGGCCGCATAAAGCTCAGAGACTTTAGGGCCGTATAGGTTGAGCCGCATAAGGTTCATGTGGCTAGGGTTGCAATCCTTCTGGCCGCATGACTTTGTCTGATCACGTCTTATCTTTTTGTCAGAATGTCAGAGATGTCATTTTTTCAGCTTTGACAGAATTTGTCGGCTTTATCAGACGGACTGACCAACTTAGCCGCATATCTGTCTTCTGCGGCTCGAATCAGTCTGGTTGCAGACGGGCCGCATAGGGTGCTGAATCTATCATACGGCTCTCCTTTTTGCGGACCAGTTTGGCCCAAAGTACTTATACGATAAATTTTGACCCGCATGAACCCCATATTTTCTATGCTTCTACAGATATGAACTAGCAAAATGTAATCTAGCAAGGTATGAACTAATAAGATAATAATTAGCAAGATGTAAACTAGCAAGATGTGATCTGATAAGATATGATCTAACAAAACATGAACTGGCAAGATGTGAACTAGCAAGATGTAAACTATTAAGGAATAATAGGAAAAACTATATGTGTGTAAAATACCTTTTAATACGTAAACGACGGTGCTAATACGGCACATCATACGATGGCTATCCACAATAAAAGGGTACGGCTAACTCATACGTGGGTGTACGACTTAGCTATCCACAATCAAAATGTTTGGATTTGTTCACGTACTTACTGAGTATTTCCCCTCCCGACTCTCTAACAATAAATAACAGTCAATGATACACTAAGAAGGATACGATAACTACGGTGTCACAATCGTGTCTCAATGGAATATCAAACAACGACACAACGGGATATCAAACAAGAAAACTATAGAGTAAACGTTATAATGAACTAAAACATAAATGCAATACTGTACTTGCCTGAATCCTTGCACAACCTGTAGACACAAGTAGAGGATGAGTGGAATGCCGATATAGAAGCTGTCAACCTATAACACATAACGCACCACGAACCGTGCACGAAAACCACAAATCAATTCTAATGTTCTAGTACTAAATTCATGGAGTAGTGGCTAGTTGGGTTACTAATCTAATAATAATTAATTCTGGAATAAATTACTTAAAAACATTATTTAACCTAATAATAATCTATATATAATCTAAACATACAAGTTTGGCCATCAAAAGTCATGTTTCCAATTTTTGGAAACCATGGCACGCAAATCGAGGCGTGCCGTAAAATCACGCTTTGGTCAAAAGATATCGCGGTTATGGCTAATCGTGACCAAAACGGTGATCAACCGATCAATTCTGAGTTCAACAGAATAACTAAAATACTAGATGAATGAAATAATTTCTGGGAAAAATATACGTCGTAGAGCTCTGTGTTAGCTTTCCGAAACTTCAAACGGTTCGTAATTTCGATTTCCCGTCCTCGAGGAACCTCGAAAATACCAAAACGTGTCAAGTTTCGAACAACCGACACTCTACAAATTTTTCAGAAATTTAGGAAGAAATTATATGAAAATAAATACAAATTCGGAAAGCTTGCCTCGATACGAACCCAACAAAAAAATGGCACACGAAAAGCATGTCGGAGTTGATGGCAATCGCTTCGGGAAGTCGGGATTCTCCAAGATCAAAATTCTTCAAAATCGGCTGAGAATAATTAGGGTTTAACTATTCTGCGAAATATATATATATATTTAAAGGTTGGCGGCTTAGAGACCCGGGTCCGCGTTGACCCGCAGAGCCGGGTCGCTGACAGGCGGGCCCAGCGCCGGAGTGCGCAGTGAATGGCCAGTGGGCCAGCCTGCTGACTGGGTAATTATTTGGGAAAATGAGTTTTATTAACCAGAAAACAGTTTTTTAAGCAGTTTTACTTACAGAAAATTATAATAATTACTAAATACTTAGAAAATTATGGAAAAATTCTAGAAAATATAAAATAACATAATGAACCCTTTAAAAATATTTGGGGTCAATATTTGCTCATAGGCTTGCGCAGTAAATTCTAGAAGTCTTAGAAAATAGGTTTTTCCTATATTTAATTATCTAAAAATTCCAGAAAAATTGTAGAAAAATACAGAAAATATATTTAACCTAATAGAACCTAAATAAAAGTACTGGGTCTCAAAATAGTCACAAATGGCCTCAAAATAAATTATGAAAGTCATTCATAAATATAAATCTTCATAGAATAAATATTTAAAAATATATAAAAATGTCTAAAAATCATAATAAAATATAATATAGCAATAGAATGTTATAAACCCTATCTAGAGGTCATGTGACCACAAGATGGTCCATAATCACCTATGGGCTTAGTCACAACTCCTATGATCATAGAAAATTAAATATAAACTAATCAAATAAAAATAAAAAATATCACTAAATTATAATCGGGGTGGCAGATGCCACAATATCTCAGGCCAAAAAATTTGTCAGCAAATAAAACAAATAAAATAATTATTTCTTCTTCTATATTCTGTATTATTAAATGATAATGTGGAACATCATAGTGATCATTAAGGATCAAACTATAATGAATGAACACCATATGAAAGAAATAATTATGAAAATATAAAAGCATTGAACTCTACAGTGGCAAGAATACCAAAATTTGTACAGCATGGTAGGCCGAACCATGAGATGAATAAACAAATATGAAGTATAGCCTAAGCATAGCATGTCGGCCGAACCAAAAAATAAGTATAATACTTTGCTTGCCGGAAAAGCGTTGGCAACATAAGAGGACTCTCTGAGGGGAAAAAAAAATTTGTATAAAAAGAATAACCAAGGTTAGGATATGTGTATCTCTAACAATATACATAGTAATCCAAAGTTTAGGGTCTGTCAAGTCCATTACCGAAACAACGGTAAGAATACCAAAGATTGGTTGAATCCATTGGAACCAAACATTAGATCTAACTATTTAGGGTTCCTTCAACACAAAATAATTGAATATGAAACTTCATACTCATGAATCAACAATAAAGGCTCTGATGCCACTTGTTAGAATTTATTGTGCCTGTTGATTCTTGAGATGAAGATCAAAAAAAATAAACTGCGGAAGCGTACCTTAATCTATTGCTAGGCTTGATGGATCTTGAAGCAGTCATCCTTTTATGGGATTCGATCTTCCAACTTGCTACGACCCTTAATGACAAAGAAGAATCTGAATCCTTTGTCCCTCTCTTTCTGTTGATGGGGATGCAGAAGAGAAAAAAAAAACCTCTCATTTGGTGGCCGTATAAGTTGGGGACCATAACCCTAATGAATACATATATTTATATGCTTTGATATTTCTAATTTGGTCCCTCATCAAATTAGATTTATCACCGATATCTACACATTATTTCCATAACAATTATACCCTTAAGCCAATTTTCCAAATAAACCACTTTAATTTGGCTTAATTATTTAGATAGCCCAACATAATTAATTTTATATGTGTGGCCCCTATTATTGAATAATTCCAACAAATGATGCAAGATTTGTAGGATCCTCTATGATTCTCTCTGTCAATAAGATCTATCTTGGCTTAAAATGGTTTAGCTGGCTAAAAATAGTAATGAAATTTACTAGACAATCTAATTTCCAACTAATGTCCTCTTGTTGTATATTCATATTATATTTTTTTAAGTGGATCAGATACTTTCTAATATATTTTCTATTCTGATTTTTTTGTAAAACTAGATATAGGGAAAAACTGCAAGTTGATGTGTCAATGATGGAAATTTTGTCATCTGGTTGATAGGTATGAAGACTTCTTGCTTGCTCTGTCATGACATTTCATATAAAATAAATAGTATCTTTAGTTATTATCACTGACAACTCTTCTTAGTTCAACCTTTTGTATTTTTGAAAGAGAAACGGTTGGACCTCTTTCTTTTTGTTGCACAGAACTACTGCATTCAGCGTGTCTATAGTTAGTTCCTTCTGCCAAGATTTGTCAAAAGACAGGGTGCATGAATAAAAACAGATATGACTATGGACAAAGACTTCATGTTATCTTTTAAAAGATATGGATAAATTTTTTGCCAGTGCATTTTTCACAGTTTTGGTGACACATGCTGATGTAGTAGGATGGGGTTTGTAAGATGATGTTGGTGAGACTATTTAGGGTGATGTCGAGGCACCTATTAGGAACGACAGGATATTAGTCAAAAGGAGCTAATAGAATTAGGGGGTGATCTTGGATTGAGTTTGTAATGAAAGATATATCCACGAGCATCGGCCTTAACCGAGCTGAGTGGATGAAAATGACTCAAATTTTTGTAATAGTGATGTTGTTGCTCTCAGCTCCAATTATAAATGGGTATTTCAGTTAGTTTGATGGGTGTGTGTACCAGGAAGGGCAGGGCCTGGGGTGGGGTTGTGGGTTGGGGGTTGGAGGGGTGATCATCATGAACTAGGTGGGTCTGTGTACTATATATTACAACAATGATACTGTTTGGAGTAGTTGGGAAACCTTGATATAGCCATTGGCGTGCCGATAGGTTTTACGTTATCGAAGTCATACTTCTTTAGTAAATTCTTCATGTACTTGGCTTGATTGATGAACGTTCCCTAAGAGTGTTGTTTGATCTGGAGTCCTAGGAAGTAGTTGAGCTCTTCCATCAAACTTATTTCAAACTCACTCTGCATACACTTAGGAAATTTTGACAGAGTTTTTCGTCAGTAGAACCAAAAATAATGTCATCAACATAAATTTGCACAAGTAAAGTGCTATCAACTGAAGATTTGATAAACAAAGTTGTATCAACTCTTCCTTTTGAAAAACCATTTTCAAGTAGGAAAGCACTTAGACGTTCATACCAAGCACACGATGCTTGTTTGTGTCCATAGAGAGTTTTTCTAAGCTTGAAAACATGATTAGGCTTTTGAAAATCTTAAAAACCAGGAGGTTGTTTCACAAAAATGTTTTCTTTCAAAAATTTGTTCAAAATGCACTTTTCACGTCCATTTGAAAAAGTTTAAAATTATGAAAACATACAAATGCAAAAAATATGCGAATGGCTTCTATTCTAGCAACATGAGCATATATCTCGTCATAATTAATTCGTTCTTCTTGATTATAATCTTGTGCCACTAGACGTGCTTTGTTGCGTAGAACTTGTCCATCCTCACTAAGTTTATTTTGGAATACTCATTTGTACCAATTATCGATTAACCAATAGGTTTAGGAACAAGTTTTCAAACTTCGTTTCTCTCAAATTGGTTAAGTTTTTCTTGCATGGCATCAATCCAAAATTCATCATTAAAAGCATCTGCTACTGTCTTAGGTTCTACTTGAGAAATAAATGCTACATTTACTGCTATATCTCTACTAGAAGAACGTGTACTTATGTCTTTGGATATATCACCTATTACGAGTGTCTCTGGATGGTCTGGCATGAATTTCATCCTTTTAGGTAGACTTTCCAGATAGCTCTCGTTGGTAGCAGTATCTTCTGGTGCCTTGGTTTTGTTTTGTACATTCTCATCGATACTGTCGCTAGATCTCTGACTATTGATTCATCAAACATAATATTAATTGATTCTTCAACCATCATAGACCTTTTATTGAAAATTTTATATCCCCTACTCTTGGCAGCATATCCGAGAAATATTCCTTCATCTGCCTTCGAGTCAAACTTACCCAAGTTGTCCTTGGTATTCAGGATAAAACAGCGACAACCAAAAATCTTGAAATATAAAATATTTGGAATCCTTCCAAACCACAACTCATAAGGGATTTTTTTCGAGATAGGTCGAATTAACACCATATTCAAAACATGACAGGATGTACTAACAGCTTCAGCTCAAAAGTATTTTGGAAGATTATGCTGGTTCAGCATGACTTTAGCCATTTCGCTTAGAGTATGATTCTTCTGCTCCATAACACCATTCTGTTGAGGAGTTGTAGGACAAAAAAACTCATGGTAATATCCACTATCATCCCAAAACTTTTTAAAATATGCATTTACGAATTCGCCACTATGATCATTTCGGATTCGTGTAATCATGAAGCCTTTTTGTTTTGTACCTTTTCGTAAAATATTTAAAATTCAAAACTGGTATCACTGTTGTTTGATAAAAAGAAAACCCAAGTATAGCGAAAGAAATCATTAACTATAACAAAAGTGTAGAGTTTACTACCAAGACTGGTGACTCTATTAGGACCAAATAAATTCATATGAATTAACTGCATGGTCTAGAATTATTTACAGCGTCGATGGATTTAAAAGAAGACCTAGTTGCTTTGTTCTTTTTACAGTCAGCACATACCATATCTATCTTGAATGTAATTTATGGGAGTCCTTTTACCAGCTTTTTGGTGCATAGCCTGGAGATAGTGTCCATATTTGCATGTCCTAGCCTCATGTGCCATAGCCAGCTTTTATCTTGATTGGCTACTAGGCACTTACATGCATTGTCAGTATATTCTAGAAAGAAAACATAAATATTGTCTTCCCTGATCCCTTCATATATGGGATTCCCGGTAAACATTTCATGGATAGAACATTTGTCTTTTACAAATTTGATGCCACAACCATTATCTGCCAAATGACTTATACTCAATAGGTTATGTTGTAACTTCGTGACTAGATAGACGTCTTTTATTTTCGGATAGGGAGACATACCAACAGTGACGTTACCAATAATATCACCTCTCAGATTATTGCCGAAGGAAACATATCCTTTTTTCTTCATCGATAGCATAGCGAATAAAGATGCATCACCAGTTATGTGCCGTGAACATCCGCTATCGAGTATCCACTTGCTTTTAGCAGGAGAGGGTTGAGGGACCACCTACAAAACGAGTAGATGAATCCTTTGGTACCCATTTTTTCAAGGGTACATTTTGATTAGTCTTAGGTATCCAAGCATGTAAGTTAGTGTCAACAAGCTTTCTAGCTCTACAATATTATGATATACGCCCATATGTACCACAATATATGCATGTGAGTTTTAAAAATGTGCCTTTTATTTATGTGTTGACATTCTTATGTGTCTTTCTTGAAAACCTGTAAGTGAAAGTATGATTGTGAGAAACGTGTTGCTTAGGTGCTTTCTTCGATTTAGTCCTTTATGATGTATGCCTGATATTAGGACTAACCTTAGGTTATCTAACAGGGATGACCTGTTTGCCTAATTTGATCTCTAACTTTTTAGAGATCGCACAAGACTCCTCATATTTGGCAGCCATATCTATGAGTCTTTGCTCAGTGACTAAGTGTCTCTTTTTCTCTATGTCATATAACTCTTGTATCATAATATAGCCTCTTTCTTCTCAATGGTGAGGATAGCCTCATCATAGTCTATTTTAAGCTTGGCTATCTCTTCCGTGTTACCGGTAGTAGATGTCTCTCTAATATCTTCAATAAGATTAGACAGTCTAGCTACTTTGGTTGTGTGTACCTTAATCTCTTTGCGAGATTGCTTGTACTTGTCCAATATATTTATGTGTTCTTCAAGTAGTTCACTAAAGGCAGTTTCTAGTTCGTCGAAAGTAAAATCATCATACAGAGGGTTTTCAGATACCTTATCTAAAGCCATCGGACAGACATTTATACTGCTGTTGGGTCTGTCTTTCTCCTCTGATTCACTGGCCTCACTTTCGTGCCAGATGCTTGTATTAGCATACTTTCGACCGTTTGTAGCTTTTTTACTCGATCTTGATCAATCATATGGACTTCTCTTCTTTGACAATAGAGAGTCCTTCTTTATGTGCCATGACTTCTTACATCCGAAGCAGATTGTTTCTTCTTCGTTGCTTTCGTAGATGTCATTCTTCTTTCGGTTTGATCTCTCAAACTTCAAGAATTTTCTAAAATTTTGGACTAGTAGGACCTATTCTCAGTTGATTCTTTGTCTGAGTCATTGCATGAGTCTCTTTAGGCTTGTACTTTGAAGGCAATAGATTTCTCTTTGGGAGTTGCTTTTTCAAACTCGTGTAGGTCCAGCTCATAGGTCATGAGCTTGCTCATTAGTGTCTCCAAAGTCATCTTAGTGAGGTCGTTTTCTTCTATGATCGCAGTGGTCTTCGGGTTCCAGTTCTTTGTTAGAGCCCGCAGAACCTTCCTGATCTTCTTGTGATTGCTATAATCCTTACCAAGAGACTGTAAAGGATTAGTAATATCGCGGAAACAAGTGAACATCTGTATAGTTGACTCACCAGGTTTTCTTTTGAACGACTCATATTTATGTGTTAGTCTAATAATTTTGGATTCCTTCACTTGGGAAGTACCTCATGAGTTACCTCAAGAAGTTTTCAAATTTTATTAGATGTCGTACAGGTAGATACACGATTGAATTCAGTTTTGTCAATTACACAGAATAGTACATTGATGGCTCGTGCATCTAGACTAGCCTGTGTTTTCTTATGCTCCGTGTATTTGTTATGTGGCTTGTCTACTACTTCACCATCAATCACTGTTCTAGGCAGTTTTTTGTAATCGTCTATTACTATCGACCATAGATCAAAGTCCAGTGATTTGAGAAAGAAACTCATCCGTATTTTCCAGTATGTTTAGTTTGTTCCATCAAATAGTGGGAGTCTATTTGTTGATTGCCCTTCACCGTTGAATATAAATTTAACGGCTGCTATAGATATATATATTCTCTAGATTCGTTATGTATATGTATAACCTACTTTGATAGCAATTGTAGGACAGTTGAGCACCCCTAGGACAGTTGAGCACCTCTAGGAGGGTGAATAAAGTATGTGCGTGTGCAGCAGAAATAATCAACAATTAAAAATTAAGCAGCTATATATTATGGCAGGTAAATGACAGTAAATAAAATACGGTAAAGTAAGAGATCAAAGAATCAAACTCAGTGACACAGCGATGTATACTGGTCTCCTCTGAGAGGACAACTCCAGTCTCGAGTACTCTTGCTCGTTGTTAATCCACTATGGCACAAGCTAAATGAGAGCTTGTAGTCTCTTACAATACTGTGCTTAGTGACAAGCGCACGACCGACTCCACAAGTTGATTTTAAAAATTGGAATATTTTCTGAATGACGTTTCTTATACAACTCTTCAGTACCAAAACTCTAGATTGAACAAAACTGTACTGGTTTTGGCTAAGAGTGGTATAGACATGATTTGAAAGTATTGATCGTAGAAAAATACTTAAGAATAGATATATAGAAGAGTGAATGAGTGATTTGAAATGGTAAGAATTCTCCTCTATTTATAGTATTTTTGCTGACCGAATTCGGGTAGAGTTCGGATGCATGAATCTCGCAAACTAACGTTATAGGCAGATTTGGTGGAACTAAAATTTGAATTACCTAGATCGGACTCGGGCTGAGTTCGCCTGGAGTTTTGTCTGGGTCAGAACTGTTTGGTTGGGCCAGATTTATTTTGGGGTTTTGGGCTTTTTGGATAGTAGACTTGGAAGTATGGATAGGCAGACTTTTCAGAAAAGTGGACTGATAAAAACCTACGCTAGTACGAATCCTGATAAACCTCACATATATTTCCTAGACTCAATAAAATTGAAAAAATACAGAAGAAAAATATAAAAAGCTTGATCTTCTTCCAGTGTGATTGGTTCTTGATGACGATGCGATGTACTTTATAGTAGTAGGACGTAGATGCAGATGATGCAGACGTTCTTCTTTGTTTAAAACCTGTAAACCTGTAGCAGTTTGTATATTTTGCGTATCGACCAAAGTTATCGTTGATTATCAAAATCAGGTGTGATCATTAACCAATAGGCCAACATTATTGTCCTGACGCTCATGTATTGCTCATGTATTGCCGCTGCCACTTTTACTGTACTTCTACTTTATATACTATTCTTGGGCTTGGATAATTTAGAAAGACTGTAGGGAAGATAACAAATAAGAAATTCTCAAACTGCATATGTTGGTAACTAGGATTGTGACAACCATATTTAGCTAATATTTCAAGCCGTACTTATTTCTTGCCTGTGATTGATGGATGGAGTACATTTTATGTCTTGTCTAGTAATGTCTTGTCCAATCTTATTCTAGTCTTGCCTGGTTCCTGTACATGTTTACTGTTTATGCCATGATTCCTAACCTTATATCCATATGCTATTTCAGTTTACTTTATATTATCATGTACATACTCATGTTCTAATTTATTTTCATGTTTCCAGTTTTCTTTCATGTTTCCAGATATACATTTACTTAATTCACGATTGTACTTATTGTCTTTTCTTCAGTCTTTCTTATGCTTGCATGCTAGTTTTTAGTTTATAGTTGGCTTTCTTTGTGGTACTTGCTATCCGGGGTTTGATCCTACTGGTTTTTTTTGACCAAATCTGGTAGAGGAGTCGGAGGATCTACCGTATCTCTCACTCGATGGTGACCAAATCTGGTAGAGTATGTACATATTTACTGTTTATGCCATGATTCCTAACCTTATATCCATATACTATTTCAGTTTACTTTATATGATCCTGTACATACTCATGTTCTAATTTATTATCATGTTTCCAATTTTCTTTCATGTTTCCAGATATACATTTACTTAGTTCACGATTGTACTTATTGTCTTTCCTTCAGTCTTTCTTATGCTTGCATGCTAGTTTTTAGTTTATAGTTGGCTTTCTTTGTGGTACTTGCTATCCGGGGTTTGATCCTACTGGTTTTGTTTAACCAAATCTGGTAGAGGAGTCGGAGGATCTACCGTATCTCTCACTCGATGGTGACTACCATGAGCACCAGGGTACCTGAGTGGATTTTTTTCTTTTACCCACTACTTCTGTACACATTCTTTTGCGATGTTTAGCCACTGCGCACGTGTTTAGATCGTATTTTGGACCTTAACATCTAGCCTACGGACATAATATGATTTGTATATTCTAGACTGCAGCTAGAGCTGATCTATGACTTATACACTTGCTAGTTCTTCATTTTGTACTACTAACTTCATGATCATCTATATATTATCGTTTGTGATACTTTACTATTTTGTATGTCCAATGATCATACTTCTTGTACTTTACTTATTTTCCTATGATTGAGATACCTATGATTATTTGACCTAGTTTTGACTATTGGTTTGTATTAGTAACCCCCATGTCTATACAATCGTGACCGTATTTTGGGATATTGGCGTACTCTGGTATATGTAGATGGCCTAGTTTCGTCCCCGTTATCCAGTATTCTGGTTCTTGGGACATAACAAATGTAGGATGAAGAATTTCTATAAGAGTTTCTACATGATATTTGATCCCATTCTCAAACTAAATCATAATTTTTTTCCATTTATCACTCTATTTAAATATTAGGCAGTGCCACATAGTATAGAAATTAAGAACCATTTGAGTATTTTATGTAGAAATTACGACAACTATGGTATAAATTTTTATAATATAATGTCAAATAGGATAGATATTTTATAAATTTTCATTGGAGAACAATTATCCAAATAATAGGTGGGAAAAAATCACTTACCATCCAAATGACCATAGTCACTGGAATTGACTCACTACACACCACCAACACGGACATCCCCATGTCACAAACAGTCTTAAGTCTCTTCAAAGTCTCTTCAAAGTCGGACATTCCCAAAAGAAACTAAATAGTATCTGCCAATCATAATCACAGATCCAAATCTCTCACTTTTCCTTCTAATGGCTTTCTCCTCTCCACCTCCAATCCACCCCATCTCCTCCACCGACTCTACCATCGCTGACTCTTCCTCCGCCGTCGGATCCTCCGCCCGCGCGTTCTGCTTCTTCCTCAGCCGGCTCACCTCCCTCCTTCGGAGATCCCTCTCCCAAAGCTGCCCCTGGCCGGAGCTGTAATGCCCCGCTCTGCGCGAGGCATTTGGTTGGCTTGTTGGATGGAATCAGAATGTTGGACCGTAACTTTTATTTGAGATCAAGAGAGTTGAGACTGATGCAGTCTCTCTTAGCTGGCTAGACGGATTAAGTGTTGGAACATGGCTCGTCGGTGGAGCTATATCCATTAGAAGATAAGTGTGATCAGAGCAGGAAAACCGTTATACAAGACAAGTAGAACTGTCCTCCTTCCTCCTTATTCCTGCATGCTTAATAAATAGAATAACATGATGCTATGAATTGTTCCTAAATGTTCCATGTTTTAGTTGCTGAATAATAGAGATGCTTATGTTGAGAATCATTGAAATGAATAAGACACGAATATTGAACTGATGATTGAATCACACTCGAACTGCTTATGTAACTTGATGCCTGAGAATGAATTGATAATGTCCCTTATGCTTAATGTTGATGAAATGAATGAATCACTTGAATAATCGAGATGCTACGTGAGTGATACATGAGAAATGAACTGGTTGTTGCATTAACACAAAGAACTGAATGAAATACTAGAATCATGTACCTTATGCGTTGTTTGCAAAAACAAAAGTATAGAACTTTATTGATACAAACTGTAATAAAGATTACAAGAATTCTGGGAAAATTACAACTATAGGAATCCAATCTCGGTGACGATTGCTTTATCCCTTGGACGATGTGAACTTTTGAAGACGAAGCCTCTGAAGTTGAAAACAACTCAGAAAACTGAAGGCGAAAGCCTCGGAAGTTGAAGACAAAAGTCTCGGAAGAATGCAGCAGCACTTTGGCAAGAACTCCTGAACTCTCTAATTTCTGAATTCTGATCTTGATCCCCCTTGAAATGAAGACTTGAAACTCTATTTATAGAGTTCTGAAAAATAACTAACTTTCAGTTATTTTGGACTGCGCAGGATGATTTGCGCAGCATTGGTTTGCGCAACATTGATTTGCGCAGATAGTTACTGGATCGTGGGCCGACTATCATGGACACATGGCATGATTTGCGCATGATCGTGCATGAACAGTTGCCATGTAATGAACAATCGATGGCATGAATGCCACGTGTAACTTAACAGTTATATTTGATAAAGTGCGCAGAGTTGAATTGCGCATACATGATTTGCGCAGACTCAAACTGCGCAGCATTGGTTTGCGCTGCCAGCTGTCAGCCGCCCTCGAGCACTGTGCGGCACAAGAAATGAACAGACTCCTTGTTATTCGCGCTGTCAGTTGTCAGAAAAAGATTTGATTTGATTTAGTAATGATGACTTCTGCCACGTCAACTTGCGCAATCGGTTGTGTGCGCAAAGCAGTGTGCGCAATCGGATTGCTGCGCAATCTGTTGTCTGCGCAATTCATCAAAATGATGGGTTTCTTGATTTCTTGACTTTGTTGATTGATGCAACTTAATTTTTTAGGACCTACAAGACCCCCTTCAAAGTTTTCGAAAGTTGATTTGATTCAAAGTTTCGAAATACTTTGAATTTTTGCATTTTTGAATCAAGTTGCGCATGATGATGAGCTGTCTGCACAAAGCGAAGTGCCCCCTAATTTCAGGCGCAATCCATGGCAGCCGTTTCGTATTTCGAAAGCTATAAATAGCCTCTTTTCACTTTCATTTTTACTTTGCATCCGTTGATCTTTTGAGAGAAATTCCCCCGAACCCTTGCTGTCCTCCTTCTCCGACAAACAATGGCCCCACGACGATCCTCCACCGCCGCCGCCGCCGCGAAAGGCAAAGCTCCGGCCGAGTCTTCATCCAGGACTGCGCGACGAGCCTCTCGTCACGAAGCTGCGCTGCCCGCTCTGAGAGGTTGTTTAACCGATCGAAAACCCTTTTTAGGGTGTTTTGTCTTCCTTTGATCTTCGAAACTCATTTCTTTTTAGAGATGAGTTCATCTTGCGCCATCCTTTTTAGGATTTTTGGTTGCATAAATAGTCAGTCTTCATTTTTATGAAAACTGTAATCCTGCGCAATCTATCGAATTGCGCTGACAGAAAGTCAGCGCAATCAATTGATTTGTGCTGAATGTCAGCGCAATCGATTGGTTTGCGCACCCTATTATGATGTGCAAACTAATCTTGCGCAATCCATGTTAGCGCAATCTGAGGATTGTGTACTCTTCTGTTTTGCTTGTCTGAAAAAATAGAGTTTTTTTTTTTTTTTTTTTTGATTTGTACTGATCTTTATCTGTCTTTGATGCAGTTGAAACCAATGAAGATCCAAACTATGAACATTTTGTGGGAACTTTGTCTGAATCTGAATATAAAGAAGATTTGTCTCACGTCCATTATCCTCAATACGATCTGCCGACTTCTCGTCAGGCAATATTGATTTCTCAGGACAACGAAACTTTAATGTGTCTGATGAATGGACAGCCTCTGGAATCAGCAGATGCTGTTATCCACAAGAAACCCTTATTCTTGTTTGGTGATGCCTTTGAAAAAGTCTCCCAGCCTAGGCCAATGATGGAGGAGATGGTAGTCCACCGGGAAGACAGATCATTCTTCATTCCTAAAATTGCTCGATGCCTTCCTTTGTCACGGTACGCTCATGCGAGCTACCCACGGAAAATGGATTGGAACATCACCCTTCTCCAGGATGCTCGTGCAGGGAAGATTTTTGTAAAGAAGGTTAACGGGAAAGATATGTTTTACAGCTCTTCTGACAGATACAGTGTTATGTTGAGAGGTTTGAGACCCAGCTGCATCCCACCGGAAAACTCATCTATGCTGATGCCCGTCAGAACCCCTATATTCGCAAATGAATTTGCGAAGGAAGAAGGAAGATACCCTGAACAGGATATCAGGATGACTTGATTAGTGAATCCAGATTACAAACGATGGAATTGCATTGCAAATTGGGTTCTGACAACCTTCCAAGATAAACTTCAACAAATTAACCTGTTTCAAGCAGTGCATGCCACTGTATACGGGTTTGCTCCTAACCCTCAAATGTTTTTGGCCTTGGCTGAGCGATACAATTACAGAACAGGAACCTTCATGACCCCGGGTGGAGAGATGGGGTTTGCACTCCACGAGATGAAATACATCTCATACTTGCCCATGGCGGATGCTCCATATGAGGAGTTTGTTCCCACAAATGACGAGTTAGAGAAACTCAGAAAAGAAAATGCAGAAATGGTAGCAGTGTTTGAAGAACTGCTATGCCATTACAAAATTTGCTCTTTGTACTATAAGAGTGCTACGGCCAACACTTGCTATTCTTCGAAGTGGTTGCCATATTTGTTCTTAAATCATATTGAAGAGAAGAAAACCAAGGAAAATGACAAATGTTACCCTCATTTTTTCAAACCCCTGATTAACACGGAAGTCATGAAGATGATGGAAGAAAGTAAACATTATGATAAGGAAATGAAGGATGATTATCAATGTCCACCTTTAAAGAAAGGTGACATTTTGGAAAGTTTTTTGAGAATGGGTTACAGACCCATGTCCAAAGAAGCCCAGTTAGCAGGGTTTCTGACACACTGGCTCAGACGATTCGTGGTCCCAGGATCTAGTGCAGTGGACCGTTTTCATCGCGGTGTACTTTTTACTGCCGTCAAGCTAGTCTTCGGTTATAAGGTTGACTTGTTATCGGCAATGACCTGCAGATTGAATGCGAGTCTTCGCTTGTATGTGGACTTGATGCTGAAGGCAAAGGGAGAGAAAGAATTCCCCCGTCTCGAAATGCCGTACACTTATCTCTTTGGATGGTTACTCCTCCACTATCCAACTTTAATGGACCCTGGTATGGGACCAGTAGATGGCAGCTTCTTGCGCAGATATTCTCAGGGTAAATGGAAGTACACCTCTCTGAGTGAATGCAGATTCGTTTTAAATTTGAACAGAGGATGGAACTTCTGTTGCGCCCCTCTCCCGGCCGGTCATGACCAAATGCCACCCAACATGGTAGATTCAAAACTGCAGCCCTTAAACCGTGTGGCCTTTGAATGGTTGAAGACAATTCGACCATCTCATTTAGTATACCGCTTTGAAGAAGAATGCTTTTTGGAACCATACCTCCCTAGCCGTTTTGCTAGACAATTTGGGTATGATCAGTTCCACGTAGGGAACGCAATCACCTGCCTTCAGGGCAAGGGCTTCTTGATTGACGGGGCCCGAGCTTGGGCCTACTACAATGCCCGTGACACAAAGGCTACCTTCTCTATGCCACCAAAGAGCACTCCTCAAGGGCCTCGGATGCTCTTTACATACTCGGTATTCTACACATCTGCAAATACTTTTGCCGAGAACTTTAACCTCGCCGATAGTTTTGCTTCTGCGATAAGATTGAGGAAAGGGAGGATAGCTTTATCAATCCCTGCCAATGATGAGGCAAACGAACCGGCGGATGAACCCTTAGAAACTTCAAGAGAAATGATGTTCCAACAAGAGATAAACGCAGCAATGCGGATCTCTCTAAGAGTGGGAAAGTCTCCTGCCAAGAAAAGAAGAAGAGAGGAGCCTCCTGCTCCTGCAGCAAAGAAGAAATTGGTCTTGGAGCATTCTTCTGATAAAGTGACTACAAGATCCCAATCTCGGCAGCTAGCCGAGACAACTCAGGAAATTGCTACAACACCAACTTCTGTACAGAAGCAAATAGCACCAATAAATGTAGAGAGTCCCGATAGACCTCTACACAGAAAGAAGAAGAAGTTGGTTACCAGAAGAAATTTAGAAGCCTCTTCTTCCAAACAACTCTTGACTTCAGTAGATGCTGCAGCAGGATTTATAATGCCATCTCCCACCCCTGTTTCTGAATCAGGGAGTAAAACCCTTGAAGAAACTGAACAGAGGGGAGATCTTGACCCCAGAACTGAAGTTGAAACATTCAGAGAAAACATCATTGAAGATGAGCAAAATATTACACAACCTCTTTCACCCGTCGCGGAAACAACTCAGCTTCCTCCTACTCCTAAGACTCTTCGTGAAGAAGAAGAGCATGAAATGATAGCAGCTTTGGCCGATTGTTATAGCCTGCAGGAGGATCTAACCGCAACTGATAGTGGGAATGCAGCCCAAGAAGAAGAAGAAGATAAGGAAGAAGAAAGCTCTTCATCTGGAAATGTTGATGAGTATATACAGAATCCTGAAGGGGACAACGAAGAACACATATCTCTTGATACCGCCGATGATGCTTCTGATCCTAAAAAGGATATTGAAGTAGAGGCGTCCGTAGAAAAGGTTGTTAACCCAGATGAAGACGTCGAGATAGAAATATCTCCTGAAGAAGCGGCTGGTGAAGATGTTCAGCAAGAAAATCCCGCCACCGAACCCCAAGGTATATAAAACGAGATTTAACAATCTTCTTTCTTTAAAATAGATTGATATCTAATATCTTCATTTGTAGTTCTTGCAGATCTTGATACTCTACCAACACCTCCGATGGACCTGGCAATGGTGCCTATTCCGACGGTGGTTGTTAGTAGTAGCCATCACTTATCTTGCGGCTCTGAAGCGGGCAGCAGCCAAGCTGTCGCAATTGAAGCTACTTCCGTTCAACGGGAGTCTATTCCAGCAGGAGATGCAGTTGTTGATAGATCAAATCAAGGTAAGACTGTTTTTATTTGATCTTTTTATTTATTGGCAAATTAGTAAAATAATAATTTTACTTTTTGCAGAAGAACAAGCAGGAGGAGCAACCAGCTCTACTTTGGCTCCTTTATTTAAAGAGCCCATCATTCAGCAGCAAAGGTTTGAGCAACCGAATACTCCATCCTCAACAGGGGTAGCTTCGACTCCTGGAACCATAGCCATCAATCAGCAAGTTGTCCAATCTTTTACCAGATGTTTCTTTGAGTCATTGGGATCTCTTGTCCGTAAAATGATAGAGAAGGAAGGAGCTAACTTCATTATGGTTAGGGACCCCACTTCTTTCCTGATAAAAGCCATAAGAGGCCAAGGAGACGAAGCCCAAGCCGTTCTTCTTGAACATATATTAGATGAGTTGGAAGTATCCATAAGGAAATATAAAGAGCTCAAGAAGAAGAATATAGACTCTCTGGTGCAAGCTGAATATGAACGACTAGCCCAAGAAGCTGATATGGAAAGGATAAACCTTCAGAACCTTTTAGAAGCTCATTCTGCAAAGTCAGCTGAATTCAACTCAAAGATAGAATCAGTTACTTTGGCAGCTGAGAACAAAGGACAGAGGCTTGCTGAATTGAAAGCGGAAATTATTCGCCTTCAGAAGGAATTTGAAGAAGAAACTGCCAATCAACAATTTATGATTGAACAACTCAATACCCTAATTCAGGAGAAAAATGAGTATGATGAGACTCATAGTGCTGAAATTACCCGCAGGACAGTAGATATGCCTATCTTTGATGAAGAAAATGGGATGGAGGAAGCAAGAATGAGAGTAACAACTAGTCACGAAGAAGAGCTGCAGACATTGAAGCAGCAAATCGACAATTTAATTATTCCTCCTTCTTGATTAGAACTTTTTTTGTATCTTTGCTTTTGCTGCTATGGAAACATTTTTTGTAATGTCTCATATTTCCATAAATAAAAGACATTTTTTTTTTTTTGTGGCTCTATTATTTATTGCATATCTTATTAAATATAAATAATAGAGATAGAAAATATATTCAAAGGTGCAAGACATGATATATTTTTTTGATATTTTTGTAGAAAATAATTATATTCATTATATCTGCTCAGAGGTAATATGGACATGGCAGAATATATTGAATATTATTACTTCGACTTGACAACTTAGTCGAAAACAACCAGTTGCTGATATAGATAATGAACGATGATGAACCGTCAATGTTTTGTGAAATGAATGAACGGGAAGACTGTCAAATGATGAATGACAATGAACGGGTGAACCGTCAAGTGGTGATGAATGGATAAGCCATTAAATGGAAATGAATGGATAAACCATCAGGTGAAATGAACGGGTGAACCGTCAGGTGATAGTAATGAACGGATGAACCGTCGGTTGAATATGATAAATGAACGGATGAACCCGTCAAATGAATATGATAAATGAACGGATGAACCGTCGGGTATTAATGAACGGATGAACCGTTTGATGAATGTGATAAATGAACGGATGAACCGTCACTTCGTTATTTGAAGAACTTCTGTCTATAAATATAGCAGAAATCTGACAGGAATGAACACTTCTGCTTTTCAACATAAAAATGTCGTCCGGAGAAGCATCTAAGAAGGCCGAGATCGCCCCGAAGGTTGAGAAGAGTACTGAAGAGCGCCCTGCCGATCCAATCCAGCCGAAGGAGGCAGAAGCGGGCGAAGGTCCGTCTGTGCCCCAGCCGCCACGGGATATCTTGGACTTCCTGCTCGAACCAGGAAGGACTGAAGAAGAAGAAGCCATGAGGATGGCCGCCTGCAAATTCCTCGTGGGTTCCAGCAAGGAGGTTTTTAGCTCTTTTGCTGATCATGTCTTCGAGAAGGACGGCAGTGGCCCGCGTCCGAATATAGAAAAAGATGATAGTGACCTTTAATATTATGTACTATCATATGATGAAATAAAATTTGCATTTTATTTATGAACCTGATCCTGTTTGACGATTTTACAAGCATTTACATTTATACAAAATACTTCTTAAGAAATTTGCCCTTGATAGGCATCATGGCAATTCGACCATCAAGCTCTGAAAGTTGATAAGCTCCATTTGAGAAGACTTTGCTTACAACATAGGGACCTTCCCATTTCGCATCGAATTTCCCTTTGCTCATATGAGTCATAGTCATAGGACGTCTAACTGCTAGAACAAGTTCTCCTTGTTGAAATGCTCTGACTTTAACTTTGCGATTGAAAGTCTTTGAGATGCGGGCTTGATATAGCTCAATATGCTGTTGAGCCATTAATCGCTTCTCATCCAACGCTTCTAACTCTTGAAGCCGAAGAAGATCATTATTTTCTGTGGTAAGCTCATTGGCAATAGCGATCCTTAAAGAAGGAATTTGCAGCTCTAAAGGAAGAACAGCTTCACAACCATACACCAAAGAGAAAGGTGTAAAGCCTGTGGGATTGCGGACTGTAGTTCTATAAGCCCAAAGACATTCGCCAAGTTTCTCGCTCCAGTTCCGTTTGTTAGTAGATACAAACTTCTTGAGGAGTTTAATGATGGTTTTGTTAAAAGCTTCAGCTAAACCATTAGCGGCAGGATTGTATGCTGTCGAAGCGACATTATTAATCCGGTGATCATCACAGAATCTAGTGAACTTCTGACTGATGAACTGAGGTCCATTGTCATGGATGATTCTTCGGGGTACACCAAATCTATATATGACGTGGTGTTTAACGAAGTTGATGACATTGCTAGTCTTAACCTCAGTCAGTGGTATAGCTTCAGCCCACTTGGAGAAGTAATCAGTTATTGCCAATATGAACCGATGTCCTCTAGAAGAAGGAGGGTTAATAGGCCCTATGATGTCCATACCCCAAGCTTCAAAAGGCCAGGAAGCAGCCGTCGGGTGTAAGAATTCTGATGGTTGATGAATGAAGTCTGCATGGATTTGACAAGCTCGACATTTCTTTGCATACTCTATGGCATCCGATACCATAGAGGGCCAGTAGTAACCCATACGTCTAATGCAATCTTGTAGCTTAGGACCAGGTTGATGTGCTCCACATACACCGTTATGAGCTTCACGCAGTACTTGCTTAGCTTCATCACCAGCGAGACAGCGTAAAAGAAGACCGTCATAAGTTCGCCGATAGAGAGTTTTAGTAGTTTGATTATAATAGAATCGGAGAGATCGTCGACGAACGCTTGTAGCCTCCTTAGGATCTTCGGGGAGTATGTCATGTACCACGAAGTCGATAAAAGGAGTTCTCCAGTCATCATCGATAACATTAACTTCAGCAAAATTGCTGAATTCAATATTACGATTATTTTCAATACAGAACAGTTCTCGATTGGAGATAACTACCACCTGCTGTCTTTTAATAGGGATAGCTAAGACAGCTGCAAGATTGGCTAAAGCGTCTGCTTCAGTATTGCAAGCCCGCCGCACATAGTCAATGAAGAAATCTTTGAATGATATAGCTAAATTGATTGCCGCCTCATGATAAGGTACTAGGTCTTGATGACGAACTTCATAGGTTCCTCTAACCTGATTAACAACCAGTTTAGAATCACCGTATACTTCAAGATATTCAACATTCAGTTGTTTAGCTAACTGAAGGCCAATAAGTAGAGCATTATACTCTGCTACATTGTTAGAACAAGGTTCATCTAGAGAGTAGGCTCTTTGGATAGTTGATCCATCTGGAGAAACGAGGACCACTCCAACACCTGCCACAACAGCACCATTTGGTCCGATCCTTGATGCACCGTCGAAGAATAAACGCCAGGTTGGAAATTCTTCAGAAATCATATTAACTTCCAATGTTTCATCTGGAATTTCGTCATAGAGCTTAGATGTCTCAGGTACAGGATGAGCCGCTAAAAAGTCCGCCAGCGCTTGACCTTTGACAGACTTCTGTGGAACATAAACCATGTCATATTGAGCTAGCAGGATTGCCCATGTAGCCAACCGAGAATTAAGTGTACTTGGTTTCTTCATAAGTACCCGAAGAGGATTAACTCGAGATATAACATGAATAGTTTGACCAATGATATAATGCCTCGTCTTTTGTACAGCAAACATAAGAGCCAAGCATTCTTTTTCAACTGGACTATAACGGTGTTCAGCACCAATCATAGTACGGCTAAGATAATAAATGGCCTGTTCGTGACCTTCTTTGTTCTTTTGGGCAAGTAAAGCACCCAATGAATGATCCATAGCACGGACATACATTAAGAACGGAATACCAGAAATAGGTGGCACCAAGACTGGTGGGTTCATGAGATATCGCTTGATATCATCGAATGCTTGTTGACATTCTTCAGTCCAAACGAAAGATACACCTTTCTTCATTAGTTGAGTGAATGGTCTGCAACGTCCAGACAAGTTCGAAATGAATCGCCTGATGTATGCAAGTCGACCTTGGAATCCTCGTAGCTCTTTTAAGTTGCGTGGAGGACGCATCTCTTGAATGGCTTTGATCTTCTCGGGATCTACGTGTATACCCTTAGAGGTAATGACGAAGCCGAGAAATTTGCCACTAGAGACACCCAAGAACGACTTGGTGGGATTCATTTTGAGTTGATGTTGGCGCATGAGATTGAAGATAGTTCTCAGGTCTTGGAGGTGATCTTCCTTTAGACGACTTTTGACAGCAATATCGTCAACATAGCATTCAACAGTTTTGCGAAGATGATCTTTAAAAATAGTACTCATAGCACGTTGGTAAGTTGCACCAGCATTCTTAAGACCAAATGGCATCACCGTATAGCAATAAACACCACGAGGAGTGCGGAAAGAAGTATGCTTTTCATCTTCAGGATGCATCTTGATTTGATTGTATCCAGAGAATCCATCTATAAAAGATATTCGTTCAAACCCACAGGTATTGTCGATCATGACGTCCGTAATAGGAAGAGGAAATTCATCTTTTGGACATGCTTCATTAAGATCCCGGAGGTCAATACAGACTCGAACTTTGCCAGTTTTCTTAAGAACTGGGACGACATTGGCTACCCAATCAGGATGTTGTTCTTCTCGAATGAAGCCACAAGCAATGAGCTTTTTGACTTCGTCATCGATCGCATCCATCATTTCTGGTTTGAAGCGTCGCTGTTGCTGCTTAACAGGTTTTGCGTTAGGCAAAATGTTCAGTTTATGTGTAGCAATCTTGGGATCTAAACCCGGCATGTCTTCATAACTCCAAGCAAAGACATCGATATATTCTTTAATAAGAAGAATCAACTCTTTCTTGTCTGTTTCTGGAAGATTTTTGCTGATAAAGATTGGACGAGGCGAGCTACTTTCTCCTACATCAACTTGAACTAATTGATCTTCAGTAGGTGGTTCACGTTGTTCAAAACGAAGTACCCACTGATTGTCCATATGCTGAGCCCAAGGATCTGTTTCAGGATTTTCTTCCACATCCTCGTCATAGCCTTCTGGAAGTTCAACGAAGACCATATTAGATGATACGACCAACCTATGAACTTTACCAATGCTAGTATCAGAATCCCAAGATCTGGAATCAGATGAGTTAGAGCGTTCTTCACTGTCGGAGTCGGAGACTACTGGGGATAATAATGGAGGAGAAGCATATCCGAGACCTCTCTTAGTCCTGCTATAGTACATGTCTGACTTTCCTTTCGGAACAGTTGTACGGATAGGAGTTCGTCTACCCTTACCGTAATTGAAGCCACTTTTGAAATCATAACCCATTTTCCGAATGATGTCTTTTGATTGTTGACTATAACGATGAAGTTGGATACCCCGTGTCGTTAAGTTTACTGTCATCCGTATAACTGAATTTTTGTTCTGGTCCTTTAATAAAAATTATTGGACTTTCACCTCTCTTTCGAGAAGAGACAACAAAATATGAATCATCTGAGTGTTCGAGTAAGACTTCTGTATGAAGAGATTGCACAACTCCCATTGTAATTGATTGGAAGCTATCTAACATATCTAAATAGTAGTTAGTATGATAAATAACATCAGTATACTGGAAAATAGGTGCTTTTCATTGATTTGTACATCAGTATTTACAACAGGACCTTTGGCCTTAACAGGCTTGGTCAGGTTAATTACAAGAGGTGGAGAAGAAGAACGTGGAGGTGGTTTGTTACGACGGAGATCGATAACAAGTGGCTCAGAGGAAATGAGCTCCTTTTTTTCTTTGTTGTGAATGAGATCAACAACAATTGGCTCAGAAGAAGTGAGCTGCTTTTTGTCCTTGTTACGACGTAAATCGATAACAAGTGGCTCAGAAGAGGTGAGCTCCCTTTGATCTTGATCAGCATCAACTGACTTCTTTTGTACTGGCAAGTGAATAGCCAATGGTTTAGAAGACTGGGATGTGAAACTCGCCCTTTGACAGGTATGATAAGAGTGTCTTTAGGCGTCGCTTCTTGTTCTTCTTCAGTGTCTAATGCTAACACGATTTTCATGAATTCATCCTTATACATCCGAGCGTCGTTGCAGTATGCTTCAATACCTTTGAAGGGATAAAGATCTGCAACCTCTTTACGAACAACGCCTTTGTCATCAACATATTTGAAACATTGATGAAGGGTTGATGGAACAACATTGTGCTCGTGTAAGAATGGTCTCCCCAATAGAGCGTTGTAAGAACAACCAAAATTGTCATAATGTAGAATGTAACTTTTGTGCGAAGATTGCCAATTTGAAGTTTTAGGCGAATCTTGCCTAAAGGTTCACTCTTTCCTTGATTGAATCCAAGGATGGTAGTGATTGTAGTGGAGAGACTATGCACAGGAATTTTCAAAGCATCGAGCATTATCTTCGGCATGATACTAAGAGCAGACCCTGGATCTATCAGAATACGATCGACTTTCATCGAATCGATATATCCTGTATAGTAAAGAGGACGGTCATGCCTGTTGTCTTCCATCAGCATGTCATCTTGCGTAAAAGTTATGTTCGGAATGAATTCCTGAACACTATTACAAGAGACTGATTCTGCTTCGGACTTTTGAGAAAGGTTAGACAAGCTTCTGCTTGCATAAGAGCTTCGCTGAGGGTTTCTCGAGTCTCTTTGGAAAGACGCAAGAGTTCAAAGATAGACAACTTTGCTGGGGTATTGGCTAGTTGAGCCAATATATCGAAGTTGTAAGGCTTCTCAAGTCCTGTAGGAGACGATTTCTTCAAAGGTTTATCAAAGCGGACTTGTTGTTTGCCTTTATCAGCATTCACTGGCTTGGGAGGAATAGGAATCACAACTGGTGAAGGTGTAGCAGGATTCTCTTCAGCTAGAGCAGGTTGTGCTGAGGTAGGTTCAGGAGAAGAAGTAGGATTCTCTTGAGTTTCAGGGTAATCCTTCAAATAGGGCTTTCCTGATCTGGTGCCTAATAGAATTTCTTCGTCAACTATGGGATCAAAAGATACCATGTTGCAAATCTTCGTCTTGCCTTTGGAGCGACCTTTCTTCTTGGAAGAAGAAGAATCTTCGAACTCTGAAGTAAGATCGGGGTGAATCCACATAACTTCGCCATTGTCTAGAGACAAAGGAACAAGACCTTCATTTGGTGGAGAAGGAAATTTTCAATCTCAAGAGTAGTTTTCGGAATAGGAATGACACCATGCAGTATCATCTGCGGGGAAAGTTACCGAACTGAACTGAAACCATATTGGCGGTGACAGTCTTTTCATATTGTTGCAGAGTAACAACTCCAGCATTAACAAGCTCTTGAATCTTGCCCTTGAGCACATAACATGCTCTAGTAGGATGTCCAATGAATCGGTGGTAAACACAATACTTAGGATGATCGGTCTTACCGACTTCATCAGGTTTCTTCGGGTCTGGGAGCTGGATCTTATTGCTTTTAAGTAAGCAATCGAAGATACTTGCCATGTCATTCTCGTCAAAAGAATACTCTACCTTAGGACGAGGTTCCCTCGGTTGTGGTGCAGAAGGAGTGGAAGTGGACGTAGGCTGAGCTACGTTGACAGCCAAAGACTCTTTACTTTTCAGATTAATGTTCAGAGTCTCTTTGTTCTTGCGGTTGTTTTGGCGATTTCCACCGCCTGACGCTTGATGTTCATCCCGATCGGGGTTAGACATTTGTACCCCCAACTGTTTGAATTTATCAGCACTTACTTCAGCTGCTTTGGCATTAACAATGAAGGATGGCCAGTCTTGAAACTGAGTTGAGCCTGTCCACATACTGATAATAGGCAAGAGATTTGCCTTACAAGTATCTATAGTAACAGCAGCAGGAGTCCCTGGAGGCATTTTCAGGGCTTCTCGGCGAAAACGTTCAATGAAACTCTCTGCAGTCTCGTTATGTTTCTGTTTGATTTTATTTAGGGCTGACATAGTCATGTCATTGAATCCCTCATAGAATCGTTCTAGAAAGATTTGCTTGAGACCTGAGAAAGAAATGATACAACCATCGGGCAGACTTCTGTACCAGTCATATGCTACGCCGGCTAAACAACCGACGAACACTCTGGTAAGAAGAGCGTCGCTTGGTTGAAGTTGAACAGTCATTACCTCGAAGTGATTGATGAATTGACTTGGTGAGGTACTACCATCAAAGAGAGCGATTGTTGGAATCTTGTATTTGGGAGGAAATGGAACTTCTTTCCATTCGACGGGATATGGCTGTTTGATTCCCAACCTTTGCAGGTTGTCTTTCTCTTTGAAAGCTTCAAACTGAGTTCGTAAAAGCTTGACTGCTTCATTAGCATCTTCAGATGAAGAGGAAGGAGCCGTGGTAGGAGGAGGGACAGCATATAAGCCTACCCCCAGCACCTGATTGACTGGGTGTATTTTGAACTTGTACTTGCACAGGAGGCATCTGAGGAGGTACTACCCCCAGCCCAGTATTGACAGGCACCGATGAAGCTATGATTTCAGGGTTTATAGCAGCCGGTACAGTTGGTGGAGTAGCATGTTGTGCCATAATGATAGAATGCATACTGGCGACCATTTCAGCCATGGTTTTCAATTTGTCCTCCAGTGCAACAATCCGCTGTTCTTGGTTTACAGAAGTTGAAGCATCTGGATCATCAGTAACAACATATGCCGTCACTTCTCTAGGCACAGTAGACGAAACTGTTTGTTCAGAGCTTTCACTATATGCATCATAATCAGAGAAAGATTCGTCTCCTGACTGAAAAGTAGGAAGATAAGCTGAAGGACCTTGGGGAAGATTCCTTTGACCGATTGTGTCTCGGCTGTGGGAACGAGTATGTTGAAATACTCCTTCAGAGGATTCTTGGAGTAAATCCAAATATCGTTGGCTTGGTCTGCGAGGCTTACCATGTTTGGAGCACTTTCTACCCCCGGTGTCGCGGGAAGCCATATTGACAGAAGCGTACAACACTTCGTCTTCTTCTGACATTGGTTCTGTTTTAGCAAAAGTCAGACGATCGAAGACAGATCGCTTTGTTGTTTGACAACAACATTGAATGATGACTTTATGATTGCAATGATGATCAGATGGTTGATTTGAAGGAGTTGAGACATTATCCCGTTTTTGTCTGAGATGTTCTCGAAGATCAGAAACCATGCCGGGACGGGGAAAAGTTCGAGGAATATGTTCTTTAACAATATTTGGAACATGATTCCGATTCTTTAGATGTTTGTCCCCTGTGTATACAAGGAAGTACTCATCTCATTGGCATAAGTATCAGAATTTATGTTCTTGGAGATTTGTCTTTGAGGCTTAACCTTCAGCATTGGCTGTTTACGTTTTGCTGAAGTTGGCCTGTTAAGATATGTTCGTAGGTCTGCAAATTCACCCCCAGGGGTTTCTGTTTGAGACACCAACAGTTTTCCTTGTTTGGAACGGGATATTTTGAAAGTTGGGAGGTCTTGGAATTCTGCTACTGGAGTAGGCAGAATACCTCTTTGATCAGTGCAAGTTCTTTTGTTATGAAGGTAAAAGAATCTTTGTTCGTAGGAGATCTTGTATTGACGGGTGTTGAAACACGTTCAATTTGATCTGCTTCAGTAAAGACCGAAGAAGACTGAGAAAAGACCAAAGGACCTTTTCCTTTGTTCTGAGAAGAAGGGATAACTAAAGAGCATTTCCCTCTATTGTCTTCCAAATCATGAGACAAGGAAGTTTGAGAAAAGACCAACGGGCCTTTTTCTTTGATCTGAGAAGGAGGAGGAATAGCCAAAGGACTACCCCCAGTAGATTGTGCTAGAACAGCATGATGTTTAAGAGGAGAATCAGATATTTTCTCTTGATTATGAGAAGGAGAGAATTTAGCAAAAGGGCTGTTTCCCTTGGTTTGCGCAGAAGTGATTTGCGCATGAGTGGAGAGTGCATTGGTTCTGGTCACAGAAGTAGGAGTCCTTGCTTTAGAGTGCTTAGGATGCACTTTAGTTGCTGGAACGCTGTTTTGCGCAGGAAAAGCCACTGCCAATTGCGCCAGAGTCATAGGAGTCTTCTGTTTTGACAAGGCAGCATATGAAGTAGCTTGCGCAACATTTGCAACGGATTGCGCAGTCTTGACTGCAACAGATTGTGCAGCAGTTGCTGAGACAGACTGTGCAGCAGTTGACACAGCAGTTTGTGCAACAGACTGGCCAGCAGTTTGTGTAACAGAGTGTGCAGCACTTTTAGCGGCAAAACTGCCAGATTGTGCAGCAGTCTTGGAGACCCAAACTGAGCGCACTTTGCTCTTGGCAGAAGTGGCTGCAGAATGGGAGTGGTCTTGGAGTTGAGCATTGCCTCGTAGGCTGTCTGGTTGACCTTGACAACCAGGGTCTTCTGCGTCTTCCCGATAGACGCTACGTCACATTGAGTTGCTACTTCCTCGTCGGAGGAGAAAGTTATCCCCAGCAGAGTCGCCATTTTGTTTGCAAAAACAAAAGTATAGAACTTTATTGATACAAACTGTAATAAAGATTACAAGAATTCTGGGAAAATTACAACTATAGGAATCCAATCTCGGTGACGATTGCTTTATCCCTTGGACGATGTGAACTTTTGAAGACGAAGCTCTGAAGTTGAAAACAACTCAGAAAACTGAAGGCGAAAGCCTCGGAAGTTGAAGACAAAAGTCTCGGAAGAATGCAGCAGCACTTTGGCAAGAACTCCTGAACTCTCTAATTTCTGAATTCTGATCTTGATCCCCCTTGAAATGAAGACTTGAAACTCTATTTATAGAGTTCTGAAAAATAACTAACTTTCAGTTATTTTGGACTGCGCAGGATGATTTGCGCAGCATTGGTTTGCGCAACATTGATTTGCGCAGATAGTTACTGGATCGTGGGCCGACTATCATGGACACATGGCATGATTTGCGCATGATCGTGCATGAACAGTTGCCATGTAATGAACAATCGATGGCATGAATGCCACGTGTAACTTAACAGTTATATTTGATAAAGTGCGCAGAGTTGAATTGCGCATACATGATTTGCGCAGACTCAAACTGCGCAGCATTGGTTTGCGCTGCCAGCTGTCAGCCGCCCTCGAGCACTGTGCGGCGCAAGAAACGAACAGACTCCTTGTTATTCGCGCTGTCAGTTGTCAGAAAAAGATTTGATTTAATTTAGTAATGATGACTTCTGCCACGTCAACTTGCACAATCGGTTGTGTGCGCAAAGCAGTGTGCGCAATCGGATTGCTGCGCAATCTGTTGTCTGCGCAATTCATCAAAATGATGGGTTTCTTGATTTCTTGACTTTGTTGATTGATGCAACTTGATTTTTTAGGACCTACAATATTATGGATGCAATTGAAGTTGAAGTCAATAAACTCATAACCTCCGAGTTTATTAGAGAGGAACAACATCCGATTGGGTGGCTAACATAGTTCCTGTCCTTAAAAAGACTGGCAAGGTCAGAGTATGCATAGACTTCCGCGATCTCAATGTGGCATGTCCTAAAGACGAATTCCCTCTACCAATCACTAATGTCATGATTGATAATACCTGTGGATTTGAGCGGATGTCATTCATGGACGGGTATTCTGGATACAATCAGATTAAAATATTTCCAGATGACGAAAAGCACACTTCATTCAGAATGCCGATCGGTACATACTGTTATACAGTTATGCCATTCGGTCTCAAGAATGCAGGAGCAACTTATCAACGAGCTATGAGCCCTATATTCCGTGAACATTTGCGGAAAACAGTCGAATGCTATGTTGATGATATTGCAATCAAAAGTCGACAAAAGGAGGATCATATCCAAGATTTGAAGACTATATTTGATCTAATGCGTAAGCATCAATTAAAGATGAACCCTACTAAGTCCTTCTTAGGCGTCTCTAGTGGTAAATTTCTCGGCTTCGTTATTACCTCTAAAGGTATACACGTGGATCCCGAGAAGATCAAAGCCATCCAAGCGATGCGTCCTCCACGCACCTTAAAAGAGCTACGAGGATTTCAAGGAAGGATCGCTTATATCAGGAGATTCATCTCTAATTTATCAGGACGCTGCAGACCATTCAACAAACTTATGAAGAAAGGTGTTTCTTTTGTCTGGAATGATGAATGTCAGAAAGCATTCGATGATATAAAAAATATCTGATGAGCCCTCCAGTATTGGTACCTCCCGTTTCAGGAATTCCATTTCTCCTATATACTCGAGCAATGAGTCATTCATTGGGTGCATTACTCGCTCAAAAGAATCAAAATGGTCATGAACAAGCCATCTACTATCTCAGTCGTACTATGACCGGAGCTGAACCTCGATATTCACCGGTCGAAAAAGAATGTCTAGCCTTGATGTTCGCTGTTCAAAAGACACGACATTATATCATTGGCCAGACTATTCAAGTCATCTCCAGGATCAATCCTATACGGATCGATGAAGAAACCCAGTGTTTTGAATTCTCGATTAGCTAACTGGGGAATCCTACTTGCTCAGTATGACATGCATTATATTCCTCAGAAGTCAGTCAAAGGACAAGCTTTAGCTGATTTTTTGGCTGCTCATTCAATTCCAGAAGATTCAAAACTCTATGACAAAATTCCAGATGAAGTCCTAGATTCAAACCAAATTGCTGAAGAAGATCCTACTTGGCGTCTATTCTTTGATGGAGCATCAAGGATAGGTCCTAATGGTGATATTGTCGCTGGAGTTGGAATCGTTCTTGTATCGCCAGAAGGTCTTGCTATCCAAAGAGCTTATTCTCTCGATCAGCCGTGTTCAAACAATGTAGCTGAGTACAATGCATTACTCATTGGTCTTCAACTCGCTAAACATCTAAATATTCAACATTTGGAGGCGTACGGAGACTCTAAACTCATTGTCAATCAGATAAAGGGTACTTATGAAGTCCGCCATCAAGATCTGGTTCCTTATCATAGATCAGCTATAATTATGGCTTCTTCGTTTGAAGAATTCTTCATTGAACATGTTAGACGAGCATGTAACACAGAAGCTAATACTCTAGCTAATCTTGCAGCGGTGTTGGCTATCCCAATTAGACGACAACAAATGATTCTTGTTCGCAATCGAGAATTATTTCATCTTAAAAATAACCTGACCCTAGGACTTCCAGTTGACACTGAAGAATCAACATCTCATGACGTCAACACAACAAGAGGATTTAGATTTAGTCGTAAATCTTCATCATCTTCATCTGATTCCAGCATGGAATTCATCTTCAGTCATTCGGCCGAGAATCAAAATATGGATACGGATTGGAGACTTCCTTTCTTAGATTTGTATTGTATGATATTCTTCCAGATGATCCGAGTGAAGCAGCATCTATCAGACGACGATCATTCGATTCTATTATAATCATACAACAAAGACCTTATATCGTCGAGCCTATGATGGTTTACTTCTCCGATGTGTTGCCGGTGACGAGGCTCAACAAATTATTCGGGAAGCACATGATGGAATTTGTGGAGCACATCAGCCTGGACCAAAACTTCAAGACCGTATTCGACGTATGGGTTATTATTGGCCTACTATGGTATCAGACGCCATCGAATATACAAAGAAGTGTAAAGCTTGTCAAATCCATGCGGATTTTATTCATCAACCTTCGGAATTTCTACATCCGACGGCAGCATCATGGCCCTTCGAAGCTTGGGGCATGACATTATTGGTCCGATCAATCCGCCGTCATCTAAGGGTCATCGGTTTATTCTTGCAATAACCGATTACTTCTCCAAATGGGCCGAAGCCATTCCTTTGTCTGAAGTTAAGACGTCCAATGTCATTAGCTTTATTAAGCACCACGTCATCTACAGATTTGGTGTTCCTCGACGCATTATTCATGATAACGGACCACGGTTTGTTAGTCAGAAGTTTACTCGATTCTGTGATAATCATCGGATCAACAATGTGGCTTCTACCGCATATAATCCGCAGCTAACGGATTAGCAGAAGCTTTCAACAAGACCATCATCAAACTCCTAAAGAAGTTTGTCTCTACTAACAAACGTAATTGGAGTGAGAAGCTCGGTGAATGTTTGTGGGCTTATCGCACTACAGTTCGTAATGCTACTAAATGTACACCCTTCTCTCTGGTGTATGGTTGCGAAGCTGTTCTTCCATTAGAGATTCAAATTCCTTCTTTAAGGATAGCAATCGCTAATGAACTTACTGCAGAAAATAATGATCGTCTTCGACTTAAGAATTAGAAGCTCTGGATGAAAAGCGATTATCTGCTCAACAGAATATTGAATTCTATCAAGCTAGAATTTCAAGAGCTTTTAATAAGAAAGTCAAAATTCGGGCGTATCAAAAAGAGAACTTGTTCTAACTGTCAGACATCCTATGACTATGACTCATATGAGCAAGGGCAAACTTGGCGCAAAGTGGGAAGGACCCTATATTGTGAGCAAAGTTTTCTCAAATGGAGCTTATCAACTCTCAGAATTGGATGGTCGAAAAGTTTTGATGCCTATTAATGGCAAATTCCTTAAAAAGTACTATGTATAAATGTAAATGCTTATAATCATCAGACAGTTTCATGTTTAGAAATAAAATTTTTATTTTATTTTTATCATGAATGATGATACATGATATTAAAGAAGATCACTATCATCCTTTTCTACATTTGGATGTGGGCCACTGCCGTCCTTCTCGAAGACGTGATCAGCAAAAGAGTCGAGAACCTCCTTGCTAGAACCCACGAGGAACTGCAAACGGCCATCCTCATGGCTTCTTCTTCTTCAGTCTTTCCTGGTTCGAGCAGGAAATCCAGAATGTCCCTTGGTGGCTTGGGTACAGACGAACCTTCGCCTGCTTCCGTCTTCTTCGATTGAACTGGATCAGCAGGGTGTTCTTCAGTGCCTTTCTGAACTTTTGAGGCAATTCCAGTTTTCTTGAATGCTTCTTCAGATGACATCTTTATGTTTGAAAGAAGAAGTGTTCGTTCTTGTCAAATTTCTGCTATATTTATAGGCAGAAGTTCTACAAATAATGAAACGTCACGTTCATCCGACGGTTCATCCATCCATTAATTGCGTTCATCTGACGATTCATCCACTCATTTATTCGTCCGTTCATGATCTTCTATCAATTTATTAAAGTGGGAATTCGTTATTGATCACATTTTATAACCTCTGAATCAATTCTGAATCTACTTGCTCATTTGTCATTTTTGACCTCTGTATAGAAATCAATCTATTTTCTTTTGAGTTACTACATATTATCACGTCCATAATACCTCTGATAATATCATATACTCTAAAACAGAAAAGAAGATTTCATTATCTATCATGTCCACAATTCATCCACAAATACAAATCTTTGAGCATAGAAGAATTATCATTTCCATTCTCATTTCACCACAAAAAGTCTATTACATTTTCTTAGACTTTCTTACAAATCATAATGGAAATCTATTACAAATCTTGGATTTTCATTCTACACCACAACAATAACCTAATAGAGATCTATCTTCTTTGGATCTTCTCCGTCGGACCTTCTCCGTCAGGTTCGTTGTTGGTGGCAGTTCCTGACTGTCTGGGTCCCAGTCACGACCAGATCAGCAGGAATCAAACTCTGGTCTTCTCTCTCAGACGAGAGGAGAACCACAGAGTATGGCAGCCCGAAGTCGTGGTGCTGCCAATACAACTGGTGGATTGGGGATAACCTCTCAAGGAAGACAGGAATGTATCCAAACCTTGGGATACAATTCCTAGTTCTCCCGTGAAAAGAACTCTACTACCCGATTTCTCGGGGTAGAGTTGACTCCACCATCCAACTCTCGTGTATAAAGGCTCTTCTACCATCTGAGGAAGACCCTTCTATCCCACGAAGAGTTCTGAGTTGTCTGATTTACGCGTCAAAAGCGTATGAACTCCCTGATGTAGATGTCAGCAAGATATTCTCTACAGCATCCACATCCCTAATGCCAGTTCTGAAAAAAAATTTCAGCCAAGTTTATGCAGAAAGTATCAACAGAAATCATTCAGCGTGCATTTATCAAACAGAGACAGGCGTGTATTGTTCAAACAAGAAACAGAAAGCCTATCTTCAACAGCAAAAATAATACACGTATTACACTGACTTACCTTCAAGTTTGGTGCTAAGGATTGGCAAACTCATGTTTGATACAGTGCGCAGAAGTCGAACATTAGAAAACATTGCTTTCCTGTTTGAGAGTGAAATCTCCAAAAATTTCATTCTCAGAGAAGAAGAAGATGAATGGGAGATGAGTATCTGTGAAACTCTTCTATCTATTTAAAGGGCAAAGTACAAGTCTATTCTTGGAAAAGATCGCATAAATAGCGCTCGTAAATCGTGGAATAAGTGTTACGTGTGCTTTGGAAGACAGAGCAACATTGGAAATAGTCAAAGGGTGCTAATTAATATTCTTCATTAATGCACGCAGATTAAACACAGAAGTTGTTCTTCATTCTTCAAGACAGGCACTGATGGCCTTACAAAAGACAAAACAAAAAGAGTACAACAAAAGCACAAAAGATACGCTCTATTTTCCAGAGCGACTGAGCTTAATGCCTAGTTCTTCTACGCTTTTGACCCCCATGCGGTGTAACAGAGCCTTCAACATTTCACACTGCTCTATGAGGCTGCGCCCATCAGAAGAGAACGAGCCATCTAAGCCAAAATAGCTCAAAAAATTCTTGGCTAGTTGCAAAGGATCATCTTTGAGTTTGAAGACAAGGGGCTCTGGCTCTTCACCCCCAAAAGTGGGGTCACCATGGGAACAAAAGCCCAACTTGCATGCTTCTTCCTCAGCTTTCTCTTTTGGTGTCATGTTGACGTAAGATGAAGATTAAATGAATCCTCTCCCTATTTATATAACAGAGCTCGCGGCGGTTCATATTCCACCATAAACTGGATGTAATCAATCTCGAAAAATGAAGAGTCATCATGACATTTAATAAGTCCATTTGGATATTCTCAAAGAACTTTGAAGTCTTTCCGACTTCCGAAAAATTTAAAGTCATCACAGCGTGACTGATTTCATTTTATCATCTTATTTTCAAAGTATTTCAAAAATTTTGAAGTCTTTTCAATTTTTCGAAAACTTTGAAGGGGGTCTTATAGGCCTTTAAAAATGATAGTCACGCTGAGTTGATCAGGACAGAGTCAAAAGTCACGCTCAGTTGATCCAGACAATATTTACAAATCACGCTGGGGAGACAGCTCATCATTTGTCAGAGAGTAATTATGACTGACAGCACAACAGTCGAAGAATGTCTCTTCGTATGCCACGTATGCACAGAATTCGAGAGATCACAGCCGTCTATTGCATGATTTTCGAAATCTTCTTCAGCAAGACTCAACCTTCGTCAAGTTGGCGTACCAAAAGAGCTTCTTGTCATTTAATATGACTGACAAAAGCAATCACTACCAGAGATTTGTGTCAGTCGAAGCACGCTGAATCAAGACAGCTAGCAGTTCCTTCCTCAAGTCTGCGTGGATTCTGAAGTTTTTTTCACCAAAGTCTGCGTAGATTCTGAAGCTTCTTGTCCCAAGTTTGCATGGATTTTGAAGCTTTCTACCCCGAGTCTGCGTGGATTTCGTCTTCACCAAGTCTGCATGGATTCTGAAGCTTCTTGCCCCAAGTTTGCGTGGATTTTGAAGCTTTCTACCCCGAGTCTGCGTGGATTTCGTCTTCAACAAGTCTGCGTGGATTTCATCAAATTGGAGTACGTGGCAGCCATGCCACTGATCTCTCGCCTGCGTGTCCTGTAACTTGCACACGACTCATGCATGATTGCCATGTGTCCAACAGTTACAGGCCACGTCCAGTAACTGCTCACAACCTTGCGTATGTTAAATCCTGCGTGATTTTCAACTAAGCACAGGCTGTGAAGACAGTTATCTTTTCAGTTATTATTTTTGACTCTATAAATAGAGTTCTTTTTCTCATTTATTGTAAGGATACATAGTTATCTACTGTCAAAATTTTAAGAGCTTTTCTTCTTCGCATAGTCCAAGGGATAAAGTGATCGTCTTCTAGATCAGATTCCCACAGTTGTAATTTTCCCAGATACACAATAAATAAAGGAATTTATTTATGGAAAACAAGTACCTCTCCAGGAAAAGACTCCCACTTCCTCCTGCCCCTGGAGGTATCAAGCCATCATGATGGAGGAGAAGCCAACCAATAAATAGGTGAAGGGCATCTCTATCCGTGGGAATTCTTCAGTCATCCTCCTCTGATCAGATAACATGTTGGTCACAAAATTTCGAAGACCTGCATTCAGTCTACAGGTCATTGTCGATAATAAATCTAGCTTGTAACCATACATAAGGTGCACCGCTGCAAAGATAACGCCTCTATGTATCCTGTCCAAAGAGCTGGAGCCAGGAACAATGAATCTTCTTAACCACAAGATAGAATCCGGCAAATGACCGTTCCTCGACGGAATCTTTTCGCTCTGTCTCACATAAAAGTTGAAGGTGGTTCCAGCTTTGAACTCGTACAGTCTTCAGTGATCGTGAAATCCTTGCAGTCATATTTCTCTAGTAGATAAATGATTTCACTCTCAGAGAGAGGTTTGAAGTTGCTAATCTGATACCATCTCTTCTCGTTTATTTTTTTCTCATCTTTTCACGATTCATGAAAAGGTAGGACATCCACTTCTGGATGTGGTTGCCAGCTTCATCTTTAGAACTCTTGTAATATAGAGTACATGTGCCAAAATGACACATCATCTCTTCAAATAGATGTACCATCTCTGGGTTCTTCTCTGACAGAAAATTCAGCTCTTCTGTCGTAGGCACGTACTCCTCATACGGCAGCGAGCCTGAAGGCAGATGTGAGATGTATTCCATCTCATGAAGGGCGAAGCCCATCTTCCCTTTCGGAGTCATAAATGTCCCTGTCCTATGATTATACCTCTCAACCAATGCCAGGAACAAGAAGGGGTTAGGCCTGAAGCCGTAGGATGAATTGACGACGGCATCATAGAGGTTTATCTTCTTTAGCTCAGTCTCAAAATTTTCCAAAGCCCAGTGTACCAAAGTCCTCCATCTCACATTCTCCTGATTTATTAAGCCATTCATCCTCGGCGTTGAATCGGTGGGAAGAATGCATTCTTGTTCGCCATAAATTCGTTTATGAAAATGGGCATTCTGAATGGCATCAGTATCGATGAGTCTTCAGGTGGTATACATCCAGGCTTCAAACCCCGAAATACTGATACATGATTCTCTGGGGCACTGAAGAATCCCTCCTTTCTGTAAATTATACGGCTTGCCTTCGCTTGCTGATATTCTGTTAAATGCCAGGACATCTTTCTGGGATAGCTGGCATGCATAAATCTCATGATTGATAAGCCCCTGGAAACCTTCGGCCAGTACATGGGCTGTTTCACATCACCTTCGAAGTAGAAGCACACCTTCTCTCTAATGCCCTTCGGCTGAGATTTCTGTGCTATGGCATCTCCGAACAAAAATAATGGTTTCTTGTGGGACACAAATCCAGACTCTGAAAGGGTTGTCCATTCATTAAGCAGAGTAGGGTTGTATGGTCTTGATTGGCCAACAATGATAGTCTGGCTTCTGGAAGATCAAATTGGGGAAATTGCACATGAGATAAATCATGTTTAAATGAGAAACTCAAGTGCCTTTATAGTCTGCCTCCTCACTTCGGATGTTCACTACATAAAATAAAAGAAGACAAGGTCTGAAATATTTCAGAAAAGTCTATGACTACAAGCCTTATGCGTGAATAGCAGTGTTTTGAAGGAAATTTCAAAAGTCATGCAGACTTCAGACAGATATAACCAAGACATGCTGAGTGATTTATTCACGCAGATGATTAATTCACGTAAAGTCCAGACAGATTAGGATGAAAGTCACGCATCATTGCCAGAATCACATTTAAGTAAAATGACAAAAACACGCTGACAGATCAAGATTAATCTATCCAGAGGATGACTCTCAGAAGTCTGTGTGACTCTTTCAACATTGACATCTCTGCCAACATGTGAAAAATCATGCAGAGTTCTCATGAAAGCTGCGTGAATAATTCAACATGGACATTTCTGCCAACGTAAAAATCACGCAGAGTCATGAGAGTCATGCTCCTTTGCGTAAAACACAGAGCTTCGTAAACACGAAGATGTGAAGTATGGCCGACCCTAAAGAGGGGGCATACTTTATTAATATCCTTTGCCCTAAAAAGGGAGGATATATTTTTGAAGTTCATTATTTATATATATATTAAGATCCTAAAAATTCTATGTGGAGTTTATCTTCATCTTCATCAAGTCATCTTCAAAACAGTTCGTATTCCCTATTACTTACGCTGCAAAGGAGGATGCGTGACTTCACGTCGAGGAAGTCTGTCAGTAGTGGCACGCGAAGAAGTCACGGGGCTTTCCCCTTGGCCTGAGCATCGACTTTCTTGGGAGCCATTGCTGCTGAGAAGGAGAAGAAGAAGTCGGGGAAGATGAAGTTCGTCGGGGAAGTTCTCTTCTGTGGATTCTCTCTCTAAAAGCAAGTAAAGAAGGAAAAATGATCTATGGCTTATTTATAGGCTCATGAAGAATTCCAAACGGTACATCATTATCTGTCTCGATTTAGGAGCTTGATACGGGATCCTAATTGCACAGAATCCCAACAGTCCAATCATTTAGGAATAAATATCTCTTTAAAGTCATCTCAGCGTGACTAAATTCATTTTATCATCTTGATTTCAAAGTATTTCGAAATAATTTATCATTTTTCGAAAACTTTGAAGGGGGTTTTGTAGACCTTAAAAATGAAAGTCACGCTGAGTTGATCAGAACAAAGTCCAAAAGTCACGCTGAGTTGATAGACAATATTTAAATGTCACGCTAGAGACAGCTCATCATTTGTCAGAAGTGTCATTATGACTGACAGCATGACAGTCGAAGAATGTCTCCTCGTATGCCACGTATGCACGGAACTTGAGAGATCACAGCCGACTATTGCGTGATTTTTGAAATCTTCTTCAGCAAGACTCAGCCTTCACCAAGTTGGCGTACCAAAAGAGCTTATTGTCATTCAATGCGACTGACAAAGCGATCATTGTCAGAGATTTTGTATCAGTCAAGGCACGTCGAATCAAGACAGCTGGCAGTTCTGCCTCAATCTTGCGTATATTTTGAGCCTTCTGGCTCAAGTCTGCGTATATTTTGAACTTATATGTTCCTTCCACAAGTCTGTGTGTATTTTGAGCTTTCTGTCTCAAATTTGCATGGATTCTGAAGTTTCATGCCCCACGTCTGCGTGGATTTTGAAGCTTTCTGCCCCAAGTCTGCGTGGATTCTGAAGCTTTTTGCCCCAAGTCTGCGTGGATTCTGAAGCTTCTTGCCCCAAGTCTGCGTGGACTTTGAAGCTTTCTGACAAGAGTCTGCGTGGATTTCGTCTTCAACAAGTCTGCGTGGATTTTATCAAATTGGAGTACGTGGCAGCCATGCCACTGATCTCTCACCCGCGTGTCTTGTAACTTGCACACGACTCATGCATGATTGCCATGTGTCCAACAGTTACAGGCTACGTCCAGTAACTGCTTATAACCTTGCGTATGTTAAATTCTGCGTGATTTTCAACTAGGCACAGGCTGTGAAGACAATTATCTTTTCAGTTATTTTTTTGACTCTATAAATAGAGTTCTTTTTCTCATTCATTGTACAGATACATAGTTATCTAAATTACTGTCAAAATTTTGAGAGTTTTCTTCTTCGCATCGTCTAAGGGATAAAGCGATCGTCTTCTAGATCGGATTCCTACAGTTGTAATTTTCCCATAAACACAATAAATAAAGTGAATTTATTTATGGAAAACACGTCTCTTTAATAAAGAACTCACCTATAGTGTATGGAAAGAGATATCAGGCCGTCTCTTGAGGGTAAACTTGTAGACGCCCAAAATTATACACTGAAACCAGGCTGGCACAGGGCCTTTAATGTGCAGCCAGAAGCACACGTAACTATACTTTGTGAGTGGAAAGAATTACAATTGTGGTACAGAATTCAAGGCGTAGTCCATTCTTGTATCATATTGTTACTTAACCCATGCGGGAAGATTCAAGTCGTCACGACATCTATCCTAATGCAAAATGGACAGTTACTGTGGAGAACACTCAACCCTGGACACATATATATGTTTGATATATGGGGGATTGTTGGTGCTTTCTTTACATGGAGAGAGCTTGCTTTCAACATGCCTTGTAAAAGTTTAGTCCCACATCGAAAATGCACCATGAGTTATCTCAACATATATACTTGGTTGTGTGTTGTTAAGAGATGCACATGGGGGGTGACCCTAAGGAGGGAACCATGTGGGTGATTTTACTAGGAGGTAAGAATAAGGCTCCAAGGATTAAGCATTAATGCTTTTGTCATTTTCTTGGATTAATTCCATTTGGAGCTAACCCCCAAAGGGGCTTAGCGACTCGGACTCGGACTCGAACTCGGACTCGGGCTCATGGGCTCATGAGGCGTAATATGGCGTTTTGTTGGTGCACTTTGCACTTAGCACGTCAACAGTCATGCGGCTCATATGCGGCCATGCGGTCTTATGCGGCATGCGGCTCATATGCGGCCACATGCGGCCTCATACGGTCTCATGCGGTCACATATGCGGTCCATGCGGCTCATGCGGTCCATGCGGCACTTGCGGCCATGCGGCTAGGCTGCTGTTGCTGATGCCGCATGGAGGGCTCCGCTGACTGTACAGACTACAAGTCAGTTATGGAAAGACTGATTCAATGTGATTAATTCAGATCCACTTTTTGTGAAATTTGATTTAATCTTTCCATAAGATTTGAATTAATTTCGTTGCTATCTTTGTGGGATTTGAATTAATTTCGTTGCTATCTTTGTGGGATTTGATTCAATCTTTCCATAAGATTTGAATTAATTTTGTTGCTATCTTTGTGGGATTTGATTCAATCTTTTCATAACTGAAGAGACGGCTAGGGTTTCTACCCTCTCTCTATATATACTCTCTTCTGGCCTCCTTTGTGAGAGACGACGAATTTTATAAGTCAAAAAAGAGAGAGGAAGAGAGGGAGCTGCTGCTGCCATTACAAGTCCATCCGAGGAGTCAGAACAGAGGTGACTTCGAGCGTTCCACAAGTTCTTCAACTTGCTGGTTCCTAGAAGCAATTCGTGTGGGGCGAATCTTGCTTTGAACAACGGTATTTTGATACCCCATCAACTTTTCTTTATCTCATCTTTCTCTAGATTATTGTAACTCGTTCTGTCCCAATTGTAACACGTTTACAAGGAAGAACGAGAGATCTTCTCTTCTTTATTTCCCTTCTTTATATTGTAATCTGGCTATTTGGCTTTTTGTATCATCGTAGATCTTGAGTTTGATCACTGCAAAGCAATTTGTGTGACTCTCAGATCTCGATTGTATCAGTTTTTTCATCTTTGATCAAGCCCCGGGTTTAACAATCTCAAAGCAAGATCCTTGTAGATGGAAAACATTAATGCTTCGCTCGTCCAATCGGACTACTGTAAGTTGGAAAAGTTCGATGGAGAATATTATAAGTCTGGAAGAGGAAGGTTTATCTAACTCTTCAACTCAAAGACGTTGATCATGTACTGTTGGAGGAAGAACCTTCTGTTCCAGACACTGGGTCTACTGCCGCAATTAATACGGCTACCAAACTCTAGGCCAAATGGAGAAGGGAAAATAGCATCTGCAGTCTTCTCATCCTGAATGCTATAGAGGATTCCGTGGCAGAATCCTACTCGAAGAAGGAATTTGCCAGAGACATATGGGAGTCTAGAAAAACTGTATGAAGGCAGATGGGAGATCCATGTTGAGGAAGATGCGTTCCCAACAGAAGATGGACACTCTGTCCAAGCAGTTGGCTAAGGCCAATCTAGTGCAGACGAGAGATCCCAAGGGGAAGCAGGCGGCCTCTCATCACAAGAAGAAGGACTTCACCAATCTAAAAGTAAAGGGTCCTTCATTCAAGCAATAGAAGTCCAAGTCCCAAGTGACTTGTTTTAATTGTGGCAAGAAAGGCCATTACAAGAGTGAATGCATATCCAAGCCTAAACAATCAGAAAAAGGTAAGCCTAGTAAGGTTTCATTGGTTTCTAACATTGTTGCTATGATCGCACCGGTTATAACTGTGGGGGTTGACTCTGACTGGTGGATAGACACTAGTACGACTTGCCATGTCTGTTCTGGCAAGGAATGATTCGTCAAGTACCAGCCGATAATTACTAAGAAGGTTGTCATGGCAAACCATGCCCAAGCTGAAGTTCTGGGGATCGGGACTGTGGAGCTAAAACTCACTTTGGGAACACTCTGACGCTTCAAGGTGTGAAGCATGTTCCAGTGATTGCCAAGAACCTGATCTCTGGGAGCCTGCTCTACAACGCAGGCTTGAGGATGGACATCAATGCTGGTCAGATGGTGATGTCCAAGAAGGGAACATACTTTGGAAAGGCTTATCAAACCGAAGGAATGTTTAAAATTCAGCTTGTCAACCAGTTTAATGACATTAATGCAGTTGTATTTTCTGATTATTCTCTTGAGTTGTGGCATAATAGACTAGGACATGTTCATTGTAAAAGAATTAACAAAATGTCTAGTCTAGGACTTGTCTCCAAATGTGGGGGTAAGGTGGAGAAGTGTGTGTAGGAACGAAATCGTAAAGCAGAATACTCTAAGGGAGGTGAATAGAGTAGGCAGCAGAATATTGCTAAAAAAACTTGTTAGCAATTAGATCACAGATAAAATAATAATCACAAAAAGTAAATGACAGAAATTAAAAGAGATCAGAAGGCAAACGCAAACACCGAGATTTATACTGGTTTTCCTCTTGTGAGGACTAGTCCAGTCGGAAGAACTCTAGCTTCCAGTTGAATCCACTATTGGAAAATCTCGCAAGTTTTCATACGAAGTCCTTGCAACTTCTACAGACGTGAGCTTTGATACGAAAAACGACCAACTTCAATTATGAAAAGTTGTATCTTCTATCAAGCCTCTGATTACAATCGCTCTGAAACTTCTAGACCGTACGTACTGGCAAATCGACTAGAGGATTGTAACTGGCTTGGGATTTGAAAATGAAAGCTTTTTAAAACTCTTTGGAAGAATGTAAGCTCAGGAAGAGAAGAGATTGAAAGTGAATTGGTGATTTGAAATGATCGAAATACTTCTCTATTTATAGTTTTTCAAAGACAGAACTTTGACAGAATTCGGGCAGAATTCGGACAAACTCTTTGTAACAAACCGTAACTGAAGGACGACCAAGTTCAAAAATCCAACGTTCACTAACGTTCCAAATGGCCGAACTCGGCCCGAGTTCTCCTGGGGTTCTGCCAGTTCATTTTTGGAGAAAATAAATTTTGGCTTTTTGAAAAATCCTTCAGAAGCTTTTTGTAAAAAGAATGTTTTTCAAAAATGTATATCATTTGTAAAAGAATAGGATGGTTTTAAAAAACGTTTTTGGATAGCCTATTTGCCTGTACGACTTGGTGTATAATGTATTCCTAGATTCAATAAAATGAAAATTATATTACTTAACAGGAAGTACATTCTGAATGGCAAACGGCTTCAGTCTTGAACATTGTTGATATCCATTGTTGAGCAGTGTCCAAAACGTCGTAGGTAAACATCTGAGTTGACTTGTATTTATATCGAGACAGAGTTTGATCAATTATTAAAATTAGGTTTGACCATGACCAATGGGCCAACATCTCCCCCATTTTGATAATTGACAAACCTTGTCGATATAACATCTAAGCTTGGAATCAATTCAAAATAGTAATCAAAAGAAATTTTCATAACCTGTATTCACGAAAATGTTAGATCTTACCTCTCCCCGTTGTCACTTAGCAAAATAATTGCAAAAGAGAAAGCTCCCCCGCAATAAATGCATAAGTAACAAACAGTGAAGAAACACAATAAACATAGATAATCATGACAGGCAAGGTAGAAACAGTAAACATTGTAAGAGAAACAGATAGTCTATAGAACACAACACAGGCATGTATTTGTCACAGGCAGTATTTAATAAAGTGCTAAAATAAAAACTGAAACAAATAAAGTGTTGAATAATAGACTAAGATGCCAAAACTGAGGCATAAACAAAAACCATGTCTATGAATAGTCACATAATAGAAAAAAATAAGAGTACTGATAAAATCTTGGAATGTCGGAGCATTTCCAAGTAAACATAAGACAAAAGTAACAGCCTCGATAATCTAACATCTCAAAACTCATCATCATCATCATCAACGTCATCAACTGCAGCTCCAGCATGTCCAGAAGGACCAGCTTTAGAAACACAGCGCCAGAAGTGCGAGGAGTGGCGCCAGCGTAAAACTCACCGACATAGTCTCGAGGAGGGGCACGAGCAGTACGATACCAATCATAGGCGTTCCCTGGCTGGAATAGAAAGTGGACCGCCTCATCGTCAATGCGGTAGACAGAAACAGAAGGGTCGCGAGGTAGAGAGCTAGCAGAATGACCCGTCTGCGTAAACCTCAGATCGACGAAGGAGTTGGCACTCGCCTGGAACCGAGTCACATCACGGAACTCGTGTTCCCTAGAGGTCTCAACATAAAAAGACTATAGATCTGATAAGTGCTGATGGATACCCTCAAATGTCATAAGGTAAGAAGGAGGAACAGGTACTGTGGGAGTAGGTGCAGAAGGAGTAGGTGTAGTTGGTGGAGAAACAGATGCAATGCTGCGACGAGAGAGTTTGAGAAACTTGGGCTCGGGGTCGACAGCACAAGTAGATAGATAAATATCATATCTCTGAAAAATACGAGGAATAAGCATCGCATAAGATAGGTTGCGGTCTCTCCCGCAACATCTACCCATCATCTGGATGATAGTCTTAGGGGCAGAAAAAGGAATCCCCTTAAGAATATGATAAAGAGCAGAAAGCTCAAGTGCAGTGACATCATCTTTAGAGAAACTCTACATGGATTGGAAGAACAAGGAAGAAGAAGAAGCTAGGGTTTCGAAGGCGCGCTGCTGCTGTTATGAGGATGTGGGAAAGAATGAAGAAGAAAGAAGCCTCGGGTTCGTGCTGGTATATATATATATACCCAGTAAACTCTGGCCGAATTCGGACCGAACTCGGGCTGAATTCGCCAAGGGTTGCCTGGCTATAAATATATTAAAAAAAATTCAAATGAGGCCACATTCTTTTTTATTAATTCATTTCAAATGCTTAATTCAAAGTTTAGTAATTTTAAATCTCAAAATAATATAATTAATATTATTTTACAAATTAATATTCTTTACTCAGCATCTGTCTCAGATTAGCTGTAGGAGTACTGTCCCAGCTATCGGTGGTTCACCGGGGAACTCTTAAATATCGCTTCGCTTCGACCGTAGTCGTGGTGACAGACAAACTCTTTTTAGGCTTGTCTCAAAAACAGTTTATGAGTATCGAATAAATAATTAATAAACAAAATTAATTAATATTATTGATATCTAAAATTCCTAATTCTTGACGTAAATAGTTGAAACGATCTTCCGCTAAAGGTTTTGTGAGTATGTCAGCTAATTGATTCTGTTTGTCTATGTATACAAGGTCTATATCTCCATTTTGTTGATGATCTCTAAGAAAATGATGTCGAATCTCGATATGTTTAGTACGAGAATGACATACCGGATTCTTAGTCAAATTAATAGAACTAGTGTTATCACAGAAAATGGGTATGTGTGAAAAATAAATATAGTCTTCTAAAGTTTGTTTCATCCACAAAATTTGTGCACAACAACGTCCTGCGGCGATATACTCAGCCTCGGTTGTTGATAATGCAACAGAATTTTGCTTTTTACTAAACCAAGAGACTAGAGCTTTTTCTAGGAAATGATATGTGCCGCTAGTGCTTTTTCTATCTACTTTACATCCAGCAAAATCAGCATCGGAATAACCGGTTAGGTCAAACGACGTGGTTTTGGGATACTATAAGCTGACAGAAGAAGTGCCTTTATGGTATCGAAAGATACGCTTAACTGTGCACAAATGTAATTCCTTAGGATTAGCTTGAAAACGTGCACATAAGCAAACACTAAATATAATGTCTGGTCGACTAGCAGTTAAATATAGTAAGCTACCGATCATACCTCGATACTTACGTATGTCAACAGATTTGCCTTGTTCATCAATATCAAGCTTGGTTGAGGTCGCCATTGGAGTGCTAAGTGGTTTTGTTGTTTCCATGTCGAACTTCTTCAATAGATCCTTTGTGTACTTAGCTTGATTTATGAACGTCCCATTGTTGGTTTGTTTGATTTGCAGTCCGAGAAAGAATTTCAGCTCTCCTATCATGCTCATTTGAAACTCATTCTGCATACACTTTGAAAATTCTTGACAAAGAGATTCATTAGTAGATCCAAAGATAATATCATCTACATAGACCTGAATCAAAAGAATATTATTATTCAAAGACTTTATAAACAAAGTAGTGTCAACCTTTCCCTTTGAAAAACCGTTATTAAGTAGAAAAGTGCTTAGACGATCGTACCAAGAACGAGAGGCTTGTTTCAAACCGTATAAAGCTTTCTTCAACTTGAAAACATATTCAGGAAATTTAAAATCAGTAAAACCGGGTGGTTGAGCTACATAAACCTCTTCTTTTATAAAACCATTTAAAAATGCGCTTTTGACATCCATTTAAAATAACTTAAAATTATAAAAACATGCAAATGCACATAACATGCGAATGGATTCTAATCTTGCAACTGGGGCATAAGTCTCATCGTAGTCGATACCTTCTTCCTGATTGTACCCTTGTGCTACGAGTTGAGCCTTATTACGAGTCACTAAACCATTCTCGTTAAATTTATTTCGGAATACCCATCGGGTGCCAATGACCGGATGATCAATAGGCTTGGGAATAAGTTCCCAAACTTGATTCCGTTCGAATTGGTTTAATTCTCTTGCATAGCATCTAACCAAAAATTATCACTACATGCTTCATCAATATTTTTGGGTTCAAACTGCAAGATAAAAGCAACACAAGAAGCTATATCTTTATTGGAGGAACGAGTACTTACACCCTTGGTAATCTCACCAATTACAATTCCTTTGGATGACTAGCCAAGAATTTTATCTTTTGGTGTAGTCTCAGGATTGCTAGTTCCGGCTTCTTTGCTTGGAGGGTCATCTGATGCCTGATGTGATGGTTCTGTATCTTTGTGTGAAGGTTTTGTAGTAGCTGTACTTGGTGCGATTATGTCTTCATTGTCATCATCGTCTAAGTGTTGATTTAGATTATCAAAATTAACGTTGATGGATTCTTCAATGATCATGGTTCTTTTGTTGAAGATTCTATATCCTTTGCTTTTTGCTGCATAACCTAAAAAATACCTTCATCGGCCTTTTTATTAAATTTACTAAATTATCTTTGGTATTAAGAATAAAATATTTACAACCAAAGATTTTGAAATAAGAAACATTTGGTGTTCTATCAAACCATAATTCATAGGGAGTCTTCTTCGATATAGGTGAAATTAGAACCCTATTAAGAATATAGCATGTTGTATTTACAGCTTCAGCCCATAAATATCTAGGTAGACTAAACTGGTTTAACATAACTCTAGCCATTTCAGATAGAGTTCTGTTCTTACGTTTCACAACTCCATTTTATTATGGAGTCCTAGGGCAAGAGAACTCATGCAGATAACCGTGTGTGTCACAAAATTGCTTAAATTCTGCATTCTCAAATTCGCCATAATCACTACGAATGCGAGTAATCATGAACCCTTTTTCATTCTGTACTTTCTTGCAAAAGGTGACAAATTCTGATAATGCATCGTTCTTGCGTGCAAGAAAATAAATCCATGTATATCTAGAGAAGTCATCTATAATGATAAATGCATATAACTTACCACCTAGACTAGCAATTCTGCTGGGTCCAAATAAGTCCATATGCAATAATTATAAAGGTCTAGTGGTACTTACAGCGTTCTTGGATTTGAATGCGGATTTGGAAGCTTTGTTCTTTTCACATTCACTACATATCGTATCCTTCTTGAAAGAAATATCTGGTAAGCCGCGTACCAACTTCTTCGTAGATAATCTTGAAATTGTATCCATGTTTGCATGACGAGTCTCATATGCCATAGTTCTTTTGGCCATCAAACATCTACCTGCTGTGTTAGCATCTTCTAACAAATAGAATACATATATATTATCTTCTCTAATGCCTTCAAATATAGTACTGCCAGTTGAACTATCAATAATAGTACATTTATCTTTTACGAAGTTAATGCCATAACCGTGATCAGCTAAATGGCTTATGCTGAGCAGATTATGTTTTAACTCGGTAACAAGACAAACATCTTTAATCACTGGATAGGGAGCCTTACCAATGTCACCGATATCGATTATGTACCCATTCAAATTATTACCGAAGGAGACGTATCCTTCTTTATTCTTCTTCGACAGTGTTGCAAATAATGAAGCGTCACCGGTCATGTGCCGTGAGCAACCGCTGTCGAAGATCCATTTGCTCCTAGCATGTGAAGGGTGTCCTACCTACAAAATAATTTGCAGATGAAACTTTTGGTACCCATTTCTTGTAGGGTCCTGACTGGTTAGTTTTTGGTATCCATGCATAAATATTTAAATCTACTAACTTTCTGATTCTACATGCAGAAGATATTTGACCAATGAGGCCACAATAATGACATTTAGCATGTTGAGTGTTGAAAGTAGTGTGAGGTGCATGATTGGTAGGTTTTGGTTTTCTAGTATAGAAGAATGCATGCCTATTAGTCTTCTTGGGCATAGTCTTGGTATGGTTTGGTCTGACAGTGTTGGGGGTGTTACGATGATTCGGTAATTGACACGTGTTAGAACAGGCTTGATGTCGATTTCTTCAGGTAGCCTTTGTCATATTTGCTATTTTTCTTTGATAATGATGCTGAGGGACAATCTTTCTTCATGTGTCCTTTCTTCTTGCATCCATAGCAAATAGGATCTTCCTCGTTGTTGTTGTTGTTGTCTTTGCTGTCCTTTGTTCTTCTGTTAAATCTTATGAACTTCTTGAACTTTCTTACCAGAAGAGCTTGATCTTCAGAGTCGGAGTCGCTGTCGTCGGAATCATCTTCGATGGTTCTTCTATGTTGAGTCTTGAGAGAGATCGTCTTCTCTGACTTTTCCTTTGGTGTAGCATCTTCAAAGTCTTGAAGTTCTAACTCGTGAGTGAGTAGCTTACCCATGAGTGTTTTTAGAGACATTATTGAGAGGTCGTTCCCTTCAATGATTGCTGTAGCCTTTGGAATCCAGTTCTTTGTAAGGGCGTAGAAGTTTACGAATCTTCTCATGGTTACTGTAATCCTTGCCTAGTGAGGACAGAGGATTTACAATATCCAAGAATCTTGTAAACATCTGAGTGACTGATTCACTTGGCTTCATTTTGAATGCCTCATACTCCTGAGTAAGTCTGCTGATCTTTGACTCCTTGACTTGTGTTGTTCTTCGTCGGTTACTTCGAGAAGTTTTCACACTTCGTTTGATGTTGTGCAAGTAGATACCCTGTTGAATTCAGTTCTGTCTAAAGCATAAAATAAAGCGTTAATAGCACGTACGTCAAGACTGGCCTTTTTCTTTTCTTCTTCTGTATATTTGTCATGGGGTTTTTCAGCTAAAACTCTATCAACATTTATACGAGATAGCTTTTATAGCCATCAATAACCACAGACCATAAGTCAAAATCAAGAGATTTCAGAAAGAAACTCATACGTGTTTTCCAATAAGTGTAGTTTGTGCCGTCAAACAGTGGAGGTCTGTTTGTGGCTTGGCCTTCACTTGTGAATTTCACATTGCCATGTGTAATACTGTGATCTATATAAAAATTGAATATAAATGTAATTTTACCTTGCTTTACATGTATAACCTGCTCTGATACCAATTATAGGAATGAAATCGTAAAGTAGAATACTCTAGAGGGGGGTGAATAGAGTAGGCAGCGGAATATTGCTAATTAAAAACTTGTTAGCAGTTAGATCACAGATAAAATAATAATCACAAAAAGTAAATAACAGAAATTAAAAGAGATCAGAAGGCAAACGCAAACACCGAGATTTATACTGGTTTCCCTCTTATGAGGACTAGTCCAGTCGGAAGAACTCTAGCTTCCAGTTGAATCCACTATTGAAAAATCCCACAAGTTATCATACGAAGTCCTTGCAACTTCTACAGACGCGAGCTTTGATACGAAGAACTCGACCAACTTCAATTGTGAAGAGTTGTATCTTCTATCAAGCTTCTGATTACAATCGCTCAGAAACTTCTAGACCGTACCGTACTTGCAAATCGACTAGAGGATTGTAACTGGCTTAGGATTTGAAAATGAAAGCTTTTTAAAACTCTTTGGAAGAATGTAAGCTCAGGAAGAGAAAAGATTGAAAGTGAATTGGTGATTTGAAATGGTCGAAATACTTCTCTATTTATAGTTTTTCCAAAGAACTCTGACAGAATTCGGACAAACTCTTTGTAACAAACCGTAACTAAGGATGACCAAGTTCAAAAACATAACGTTCACTAATGTTCCAAATGGCCGAACTCTGGCCGAACTCGGCCCGAGTTCTCCTGGGGTTCTGCCAGTTCATTTTTGGAGAAAATAAATTTTGGCTTTTTGAAAAATCCTTCAGAAGCTTTTTGTAAAAAGAATGTTTTTCAAAAACGTAGGTCATTTATAAAAGAATAGGATGGTTTTGAAAAACATTTTCGGGTAGCCTATTTGCGGTACGACTCGGTGTACAATGTATTCCTAGACTCAATAAAATGAAAAATTACATTGCTTAATAGGAAGTACATTCTGAATAGCAAACAGCTTCAGTCTTGAACATTGTTGATATCCATTATTGAGCAGTGTCCAAAACGTCGTAGGTAAACATCTGAGTTGACTTGCATTTATATCGAGACAGAGTTTGATCAATTATTAAAATCAGGTTTGACCATGACCAATGGGCCAACAGTGTGAAATATGTGCTCAGACGAAGATCACAAGGAAACCCTTTCATCGGGTCAATCGAAGCACAGATCTTCTGGAGTTAGTACACTCCGATATCTGTGACTTCAAACATTTCTCCACGAAGGCCGGGAGAAAGTATTTCATAACCTTCATCGATGACTTCTTAAAATACGCGTTCATCTACTTGCTCAAGACTAAAGACGAAGCTTTCGAGAAGTTCAGAGAGTTCAGGGCCAAAGCTGAACGGCAGACTGGACAACAACTCAAGAGGTTGAGAAGTGATCGAGGTGGGGAGTACAAGTCTTATGACTTCGCATCGTTATGAAAAAAACATGGAATCATATGCGAGACTACTGCTCTATATTCTCCTCAATTCAACGGAGTAGCAGAGAGGAAGAATCGAACATTAACAGAAATAATGAATTCAATGCTGCTTACTGCAGGTCTTCCAAAATGCTACTGCGGAGAAGCTGCATTAACGACCACTTTCATTCTGAATAGAGTGCTATATGCAACTTCGGACGTAACTCCTCATGAACTCTGGTTCAAAGTCAGACCAAACTTGAATGTCATTCGAGTGTGGGGGTGTCTGGCGTATATGAAGCTCCCAGATCTGAAGATTCAGAAGCTGGAGACAAGGACTACGAAGGCGGTCTTCTTGGGGTATGCCAAGAAGAGTGATGCTCGAAGATTTCTTGATATTGAGTCAAATCATATCATCGAATCTCGAGATGCTGAATACTTTGAAGACAAGTTTGCAAAAGACAAAAACATTTTCTTTCGGATATTTCAGAAAATGATGTAGGTGCAAATGGGACTGAAATCTCATATGGGCCAGTAGTCCAAGAAGAAGCTGTTGTTGATGAAACAACTTTTGTACCAGAACTCGCAGAGCCATTAGCAAAGCGAGCGAGGAGACCTAAAGACTTCGGAGATGACTTTGTCATCTATCATGTGGAAGCAGATTAGCTTACCTATGATGAGACGATGAAGACCAGAGATGCTATCTTCTGGAAGGAGGCAGTGAATGACGAGTTTGACTCTATCACCTCCAATAACATATGGGTGTTGGTAGATCTACCTGAAGGAGAAAAGCCCATCGGATGTAAATGGATCTTCAAGAAGAAGATGAAGGCAGATGGAACTATTGACAAGTTCAAGGCCAGGCTGGTAGCCAAGGGATTATCTCAGAAATAGGGGATAGACTACTTTGACACATACGCTCCAGTAGCTCGGATGACCACCATCAGGATGTTAATCGCTCTAGCAGCCATACATAAGTTGGTGATACACCAGATGGATGTAAAGACAGCATTCTTGAATGGAGAGCTGACCGAAGAAATTTACATGCAACAGCCAGATGGATTTGTCGTCAAAGGTCTTGAAGACAAAGTCTGTAAATTGGTGAAATCATTATATGGTTT